>QFDX01000531.1:0-11681 GCA_003315875.1 Lactifluus piperatus | reverse complement strand
CTCTAATTTTAAGTGTCGTAAGTACAGTGTCAAGGAGATGTCAAGGAGGTTTTAAGTCGAAAATTCCTAAGGCGAAATTAAGCTATGTCGAGTACCCTAGACCCGCCTTAGAACCATTTAAAGTACATCAAGACCAAATTAAGAAGTGTGACGTTTTCCTGATGATCTTGACATCCAAAATGACCATTAGAATGGGCTTTGGTGACTCTGAATAAACCAGGCAGACTTCATTCTCCCAGAGATGGCAATGCTGGGGACTAGAGTGAATTGAACGGATAATTTTACAGAGCTAAAACAAATATATTTAGCTAACCAAACCAATAGTTGGATCAGAAACTGATGCCACCTTTGCTATTGCCCCGCCAATGTCACTTTCCAAATCAGATGGCTCAACAATGTCAGGGAGCTCATTGTATAGAGCTGCCTCATCATCATATTCGCATCCAACTGGTGCTGTTACTGAGTCTTGATATGCGGCACCACCTTTGGCAGTAGTACCACCAGGGCCAAATGCTTTGAGACCACTAAGCAGCTGGAGAACTTTCAGCTACAAATTCGAGAAGGATAGAGGCTTCAACTTGCCTCAAGTGCCACAAGGTGGACAGTATGGGGCATGCAGCATAACCGTGCCTGGTCAGCATCAAATGGTATGCCTTCAGCAAGGCAGTGTGCTTCAATAGAGTGAACCATCATGTCGTTATTGGTTGCATTGTCCATCACAAATGCAATAACCTTTGAAAGTATATTAGCATGGTACATACAATCAATTAACGCTTACCTTGTCCTTAAGGCCATACAGTTCCATGGTTTGCCACACTGCATCAGCCATGTTGTCACCAGAGTGTTCACCGATGAGTTCTTTGAAGTCAATAAGAGTCTCCTCTGATGATACAATTAGTGAGCAGACAAAAGGATGAAGGCAGAGTTACCACTAGTAGCTACCATTTATTTATCATAAATTCTGGGCAATGCCCTGCCAAACCATTTATTTGCAGCCCAGTAAAAATATGATATGAAATGCCTAGGCAAATGCAATGACATGTGTGTTATTTGATTGCCTAGAGTGATATGTTAGTGATTTCATTTCTTTGTGGGGTCCTTTTTCATTGCTTGCCTAGGGCAATATTTTGGCGATTTCATTTCTTTCTAGGACAATTTATCATTGCTTACCTAGGGCAATATCTTGGTGATTTCATTCCTTCTTTGAGATATATTTCATTGCTTGCCTAGGGTGATATCTTGTCACCGCCGCTTAGTAAGCTAGGCCTGTATGCCGCTAGCCATTACTCTTCTAGGACTTAGCTGCCTAGGAATGCTGTAAAGTCAGTGCAATGTCACTCGACTTGAAGAGTAGGGATCATAGACCTGAGCTCCGACTCAAGGCCTCCCTTTGAGAACGCAGACAGAGATGAGGGGAAGGGAAGTTGGATTGGGAAGGTAGTTGAACTAGGTAGAAGACAGGAGATTCAACTTGCCGTCCTAGAGACAGCAAGGACCACTATATATACTGCTAGGCACAAATCCCTCAATCCTAGGACTCCGATCCTAGGATTGCCATATAAGTACAACTAAGTCACAATGAGTCATACAGAAGCACAGAAGCACTGCCTCGACGCGCACAGACATAGAAGCATACGCACAGACCAAGACATTAGGGGAGGCATAATATAGCAGGGGCCGGTTCCCCACTATCTTACATTAGCAGTTAGTTCCTGCACCTCCTCTTGGTGTTGGGCCTTCGAACTCTAATGGCCGGTCTCACCACTCCCTCCTCAGAATGGTCGTCGTCCTTGATGACCTCGGCATACTTGCGCGGTTTCTTCGTCGAGCGCGTCGTTGTCAAGGAAACGCGTGGTCCACTTGGCGCAGGTGGACTTGGGCACCAGCCCTTCGAGTCCGGCCAAAAACTTGGCGCATCGCGACGCCTCTAGACGATGTTCGCAGAGTATTCGGTTTGAGTTGGCGGTAGCGTGGTCCTGCTGGAGCTGTTGGATCTTAATGTCCAGGGTACTGATTTCCTGGTCGAGGTCCCGGTAGCGGGCGATATCGGCTGGTACACCCCAATCTTCTGACTTTCTAGCCGCTTCCACCAAGTTGAGGTAAGTGGGATGATTACCCGTGATGAGGGCACGGAACCAGGGTGGAAGGGGTTCCGCTGGTTCGTCGGATGACCATGTGGGGGAGGCATAGACGGTGGTGATATGGGGGGCGTCCTTGGGCCCATCGTGGGCGGTGTAGCAGGCAATGTTGCTGTCATCAAGGCATTTGATCCATTTGGCTGGCAGGTAGAAGCCAGCCCCAATAGGAATTTGCAATCTTGGGAACCTATCGTTGGCGATGTATCCGGTGGGGGCGTCGTCATAAGTCTTCTGGTAGTCATCGACTTGAGCTCTGAGCTCACTGAGTTCTGTTTCTCTATCTCCGACTTCGGCTTTGTATCTTTCTTTGCGTATTTTAATGGTGTCGAGGAGTCCATCGCAAATGGACTTGAGCGTGTCGAGCTTGAGCTGGTCACCGTGGGCGCGGAGCGCACTTTCGACTGTACTGGGACTGAGAGGCCGGCATGGCGGGACGGGGATAGCGGGCGGCGACGAGGCACCGGAGGCATTGGGGGTCTCGACATACTCGGGGATGATAATAGTCGCGTTTTCCACGAAAGTCGTCATCGTGGACCTGGCAGTACCGGTCTCGGCAGAAGCTCCAGTGTTCGAGGGCATGCTGGTGAGTGGGATGGCAGAAGGCTTTGGGTTTGAATACGCGGAAGCGATGGCCGGTGAGAGGTGGTTTGTAGAAGAGGGAGCGGAAGAATTCGACTGAGGACTCCAGGGTGAGAGGGGATGCTTTTTCTCGGTTGGACTGGGGTGGTATTTATGCTTTCCCTGGGTGCTTTCCTGTGGTATATTTTTAGCAGGTTCAGTGCGTGGACATTTTCTACTGGCTCCCATGTGTTATCGCATTTGGGGTATCCTTTCCATTTGATCAGGTATTGTAGCTTCTTGCAGCGTCCATGATAGCGATGGCTACAGATGGCTTCGACCTCGTATTCAGTTTCTCCCTCGATAAGATCCGGTGGCAGTCGCGAGAAGTTCGGGCCATGAGCTGTCGTCTCCTCGTAGGGTGATAAGAGTGATGCATGGAACACGTCATGGATTTGCCACGTCATGGGCAGCTCCAGTCGATAGGCTACTGGGGATACTTCCTTCGTTATCTTGAAGGGTCCGTATCAGATGGGGATCACCTTGGATTTCTGATGGGGCATTTTCAGGTTCTTTCCTTCGAGCCATACGTACGACCCTTCTTTGAATTGCGCTTCCGGTGTTCCCAACTTCTCCACGGCTTGGTTTAGGGCTTCTATCGCTTGCTCTCTTCTTTCCGTCATGATCCTCGTGCGTTCCTTGGCGGATTCGTTCGGAGTCCGTGGCGATGTTTCGGGGTTTAATGTGACGTCATATCCTAGTAAGATTTGGTTGGGCGATAGGCCTGTAGTCGAGTTCCTTCGGTTGTTGTGTACTGCCGAAGCGAGCGCTAGCCAGTAAGTCCAATCTTCGGGCGCCGCTGAGGTGACCAATCGCAGATATTGCTCTACCCATTGGTCCTTCCTTTCTGATAGACCGTCCGTTTGAGGGTGGAACGCTGTAGATAGATTTTGCCGGATTCCCAGTTGAGCCGCAAGAGCCTTGCCGAAGTGGGAGGTGAACCGTGTGTCCCTGTCGCTGATGACCTTGTCTGGTAGTCCGAACCATCGATAGACGTGGTCTAGGTATAGTTGGGCGATTCCCAAGCCTGTGATTTTCGTGTTACATGGCAGGAATATTGCCGCGCATGAGCATCCTTGGTCGACGATTGTGAGTATAGCGTTTTGCCCCCTGACTTCTGGTAGTCCCGTGATTAAATCCATTGCCACCCTTTGGAAGGGGCGCACGCCTTTTTCCGAGGAGATACGATATATCGGAGTTTTCCTTCTGTGGGTTTGGATCTTATTCTGCTGGCATACTGCGCATCCTTTGACGTAGTCTTTGATCCACTGCGCCATTTTGGGCCAATAGTAGACTTCCTTTATTTGGCGGAGAGTCTCATCGCGTCCGGGGTGTCCCCCACTTGGGAGGTCGTGGAAGTCGTTGAGGATTCTTCGTTTTGTCTCCAGGTTGTTGGGGACAATAACCTTGTGGTCTTCAGTCATGTGGTCAGGGAATAGGGCTAGCGCGATCTTGAACTTTTCCTCTGGTATAATGGTGACCCCCTGGTTGTCGTCTTTCCCTTGATCTACTCCTGGTGGTCGCGATAGGATATCTGGTGGTATATTCGTTTTTCCTGGGATGTATAGGATGTTGAAATCATACTCCTGCAAGTCCGCGTGCCATCGTGCCGTTCGTCGGTTCAGGTTCTTTGGGGATTTCCAGTATTGTAAGTTTGCGTGGTCAGTCATGATTGTGAAGGGCTTCTTTGTCCACCCCAGATACGGTCGCCAGTGAGCTAGCACTTTCATGATCGCCAGTAGTTCCCTTTCGTAGATGTCGTAGTTCCGTTCCGTTGGTGTGAAGGTGGCCGAGTAATACGCAATAGGGTGTAGGGTCGGTTTCGTTTTTGAGGGTTTTTCGGTAACAGTGTCCGAGTGTCCTCCCTCCTGCGAGAGTACAGCGCCCACGCCATAAGCTGAGGCGTCCGTTTGCAGATAGAATTTCCTTTCGAAATCCGGTTGTCGTAATACTGGGGAGGTGCACATGCGTCGTTTAAGCTCCTGAAACGCGGCCTGTTGTCTTGCGCCCCAGCGCCACACTTCGGTTTTCTTTGTCAGGTCCAGTAGTGGGCGCGCGATTTGCGAATATCCTTTGATGAAGTATCGATAATATCTGGTGAATCCTAGGAAAGCGCGGACGTCTGTGGGGTTCTTTGGGGTAGCGTAGTTTGCTACTCCCTTGAGTTTCTTCGGGTCCATGCGTAGCTGGCCTTTTCCGATGATTACTCCGAGGTATTCGATTTCCTCTTGTTCGAACGTGCATTTTTCTGGTTTGACATATAGGTTGTTTGCCACTAATATGTCAAAGATTCAGTGGACCAGTTTTCGGTGTCTTTCCCTGTGTTGTTGTTCCGTTTCCATGAGTTTTTGCCTTGTATAGATTATGCCGTCGTCCATGAATATCAAGAACCATCCTTCCTGGACTTCCCTTCGGAATATAGTGTTCATCATCATTTGGAAGGTCGCCAGGGAATTTGTTAGGCTGAAGAACATGACTGTAGGCTCGAAAAGTCCTTCTGGGGTCAAGAAGGCTGCCTTCCATTCATCGCCAGGTTTAATCCGGATGTTGTTGTAGCCCCATCGTATGTCAAACTTTGTGAACATTGTACACCCTGTTAATCGATCGATAACTGCAGGAATGAGTGGGGATACATTGCGGTTTCTCTTTGTCCATTTATTGAGGGGTCGATAGTCCTGTACGGGTCGGAGTTTCCCATCCTTCTTTTGACGAAAAAGAAGTTTGCTGCATAGGGGCTCCATGACGGGCGGATCGTTTTTCTCCTAAGGTGTTCCTCGACAAATTTTTGAGCTTCTTTGAGTTCTTCCTTGTTTAGCGGTAATAGTCGGCCAGGTAGGGTGGTGGGTGCTCCAGGTAATAGCTCAATTGCGTGGTCCCAAACCGTGTGACCAGGTAGTCTTTGGGATGCCTCTTCGCTAAATATCTTGCTATGTCTTTGGTATTCTTTTGGTATGTTGGCGTTTGGCTCTGGTTTGGTGGTGTTGACTGGTTTTTCAGGTGTGATCATGACCCTTCCGAGGAAGTATCGCTCTTCCTTCTTTGGGGTGTCGAGGGTCATTCTTCCTGCGACGATAGGTCCTTTCGTTTGTGCCGTGGTGGAGTAGTTTGCCTTCTTATAGTCCGTAGTCCTAAATATAACTGGGAGGTGGGTTGAATCGATCCATCCTCGTTTCCAGTCTATCTTTGGTTGTACAGCCGCAAACCATGTGTACCCAAGTATTGCCCTGTTTTCCCCTAATTCCGTGAGGAAGAACCTCATTTTGGTTCTGTTTGTGCCAGTTTGGACGTCTAGATCTGTATAATATTTGATTTGTCCTGCTTTATTTGGGGTCCCATCGACATTGTGGATGTTTCTGGGGTACTGCAGCTGTTTGATTGGTAGCTGAAGCCATTTGGCGTAGGCTAGGCTCATAAAATTTTCCGTTGCTCCTGAGTCCAGTAGGGCAACATTTTTGGCTCTTTTCTTGATCGAGTGTGCATAGAATCGAACTGTCATTGACTTTCTTGCGGACATATACACGTTGTTCTTGTTTACTTGTCTAATTAGTGCCGACCTAATTAGACTTAGAGAAAATCCTCTTCTACTCTCATTTCCTTGGTGAGTTCGTATTTCTGGTCCATGGTGAGAGTGTTGAGCTGCTCTTTGATAGTGGAGATCGTGCTCCCTCTGGCATCCGTGCTGTAGTTGGATTGTAGGTCCGCTTCCATTGAATAATCGGGGAGGTCTGAAACGCTTCTTGCACTTGTCCCTGGGGTGGAGTAGCAGTCCCGTGCGAAGTGCCCTTGTTTTCCACACTTGAAGCAGGTGAGGTTTTTTCTTCCGTCCATTTGGGTTGCTCTGCCTTGGTACCCACTGCCTCTACCCCTCCAGGCTCTTCCTCGTCCCACATCCATGGGTACGGGTATATTGTTCATTGATGGTGGCGCATTAGACGAGTTGTAGGGGCCTTGCGGCCTCCTCTGCTGCTGGGTATTCTGAGTCCAAAAGGGTTGTCTTCCTCTCTGCTGCTGTTGGAATCCTCTGAACGCTCCTCCGTTGAACCCTCTTCCGTTGGACCTCCTCTGTTTAAGGATATGTTCTAGTAGTACCCTTGAACGCATGCAGTTGATCGCCTTCTGTTTGACTTCTGCATACGTGGTGACCATTGGTGGTTTTAGGACTTCCTCTAGGACTGACTGCATCAGTCCCTTGGTGAATAGATGCACAGTCTCTGCGTTCCCTGTGGTGTATCCTGCTTGGTGAGCAAGTTCCTCAAATTCGGCGATGTATTTGTCGATGTCTGGGAATTTCATGCGGAGTCCTTCCAGGCTAGTTCTGGCCCAATCGGCCTTCTGCGTGTCCTGGAATTGCTGGTTGAATTCGAATAAGAATTGGTCCCATACAGCTGGTACGTTCTCATGGTCTTGGATGCCGTCCCAGAAATCTCCCATGTCCTTGGCCCAATTGGCCACCTCGGGTCCCTTGATTAAGGTGAGCGTGAGTGCTATTTTCTTTTTGGGCGAATCATATCCTGCCACGTCGTTGTTGAGCCAAAAGTATCCTTTGACTTCTTCAATGAAGTCGTCTGCTCTTGCCCGGTCTCCCAAGAATATTTGTGGTAGTTGTCCCATTGCTTTTACGTCCGCCGCTGCTGCTATGGGTATTTGTGGGGCATTTGGGTCGGGTCCTTGCCCTGGTGGTCCTCCACCAGGTCCTTGTGGGCCTCCAGGTCCTCCTGGGCCTCCTCCGCCTGGGCCTCCTCCTCCAGGTTGGCGTCGTAGTGCCCGGTCCATCATTCTTTGGACCATTTCTGGTGCTACGATGTTGAGAGCTGGTGCGTTTGGCTGTAATGCAGGTAGGGAGGTGCTGGTTGTTGCGGCCTGCATGGCCGTCTGAGTTGCTGTGGTCAACATTTCTTTCTCTCCTCTGGTGCTGGTGCTGGGGCTTAATACAATTGGGCTGTGTCGTATGGTTAAATTGATGTGCTTTTGTCCTTTGTCGTCGCTGCTGTCTGAGCAAGTCTTGTCCTCTGTTTCACTGTCGTGGTCGTACTCGTGTACTTCTGGTGCCGGTTCCCCTAGTTTTGGTGCCCCACTGTTACTGTGGCGGACTCAATGCCACTGGCCGTTGTATAGACAAACTTGGTATGTGCCTTTGGTCCAGAGGCCGTCGTCATTATCATGGAAGAACCTTGCCTTGTAGTGCCGATGCTTTCCTTCTGCTATCTTCCACACTCTGGTATTTGGTTTGAAGCTCAGGACCTCCTCTTGGGTCAGTGTACGTTTTGAGCTACTCGGTGTAGCCACGTTTGAAGAAAGTTGAATCTAATGTCACCGCCACTTAGTAAGCTAGGCCTGTATTTTTTTTTTTTTTTTTGATTTAACAACAATTCCCATTTGTGTACCGGGTTCAGGGGGAGCGCCCCTATTTCCGTGTCAAATACAAAGACAGAACCGTACTCTATGTATTACCGCGCAATGATTCCACTAAGCCTCTGCGGACTCTCCGTTTCTTGGCGGTGTTGAGGCGCGTCGATCGGCGATCCACCGTTGTCTCGTCGGGGTTGTCGGAGGCAAGCGCTGGACCCGTCATCAGCAGTGAGGGGCGACTACCCATTGCAGCAGCTTCTATTGCGTTTGAGGGGGCTCTTGGTCGCTTCTTCTGACCTTGCAGATAAGCGGTGACTTGGGGAGCGAGGGGGGGTTTAGAGGGTGCAGAAGGAGGCATGGAGGCCGGCTCGTTCGGCTTGGGGGGATCGGCTTTACCCTTTCCCTTCCTATCTCCACTCTTTCTGCTCTCCTCACTGGAAAGAGGGCACCGGTGTCGCTTCGCAGCTTTGCGCGTGGCGAACTTGCGTCCGCACAGCGGGCATTGCCGTTGTGTTCGGCCTTCTGCGGCTTCTTCATCCGCTTTCTGGCGTTCTCGCCTCGATGCGCGATTCCTTTTCCGTGCAAGTTGCTTCCTCTCCTTTGCTGCCTGCGACGCGAGCCGCTGGCCTCTTGTGAGATCGAAGAAGGCCCAAGGGCTTTCTTGGTTGAGAAGCTCCAAAATGTAGACAAACATCACCTTTTTCACCTTGTGGATGGGGCGAGGTACCAGTGCAACTGCGCACTTGACCAGGTGAGCGTGGAACTGGGGAGTGAACTCTACCCAAATAATGTTTCCGTCTTCGGCTTTCTGGGCCGAAAGGGCCTGGGCCCTGAGGTGGTCCTGGGAAAGGAACCAATGGCGGCAGAAGGTGTTGAGAATATCAAATACGGAGAGATCCGTATTCTCAGTAAGCGCCTTCTTCTTCGGCAAACTCTTCCCTGTGGAAAGACAGGGGTGCGCTGGGAGGGGCACCCCCGCCCCAAACCCTGAGTCAGGAGTGAGCGATTGGAAGGATGTGACTGTGATTGAGCCACCTTTTTCCAGTATCTGCGTGGATTGCAATGTCGTAATCACAGGATGGGAGTCCCCGTGAAAACCCTGAGAGTGGGTAAAATTCGGGGGAATTGGTGTACCAGACTCGTCCTGCACCGAAAGGTGGGGAATAGCTGTGGAGGGAACGGGAGTGTCAATGTCCATGCTTGCCAACACATCCGAGAGCGAGAACTGGGGGAGGGGAATCTCCCCTGGCTCAGGCGACGGTGTGAGGCGAAGGATGGGAGTGGAAAAACCGGATGGGTTGGCCATCAAAAAACGATGATGGTGGTAAGAGTCCAAGGAGGAATGTAGGCCTGTATGCCGCTAGCCGTTACTCTTCTAGGACTTAGCCGCCTAGGAACGCTGTAAAGTCAGTGCAATGTCACTCGACTTGAAGAGTAGGGATCGTAGACCTGAGCTCCGACTCAAGGCCTCCCTTTGAGAATGCAGACAGAGATGAGGGGAAGGGAAGTTGGATTGGGAAGGTAGTTGAACTAGGTAGAAGACAGGAGATTCAACTTGCCGTCCTAGAGACAGCAAGGACCACTATATATACTGCTAGGCACAAATCCCTCAATCCTAGGACTCTGATCCTAGGATTGCCATATAAGTACAACTGAGTCACAATGAGTCATACAGAAGCACAGAAGCACTGCCTCGACACACACAGACCATTGCACACAGACATAGAAGCATACGCACAGACCAAGACATTAGGGGAGGCATAATATAGCAGGGGCTGGTTCCCCACTATCTTACGTTAGCAGTTAGTTCCTGCGCCTCCTCTTGGCATTGGGCCTTCAAACTCTAATGGCTGGTCTCATATCTTGGCAATTTCATTTCTTTTTTGAGATATTTTCATTGCTTGACTAGGCGATATCTTGGTGATTTCATTTCTTTTTTGAGATATTTTTCATTGCTTGCCTAGGCGATATCTTGGCAATTTCATTTCTTTTTTGAGATATTTGTCATTGCTTGCCTAGGCGATATCTTGGCAATTTCATTTCTTTTTTGAGATATTTTTCATTGCTTGCCTAGGGCAATATTTTGGTGATTTCATTTCTTTCCAGGACAATTTATCATTGCTTGCCTAGGGTGATATCTTAGCAATTTCATTAGCTTGATTCTGACTAAGATTTCCTAAAAAGGCAATTCTGAGTCAGGATTACTAAGCCAACATATGAGCTGGACAAAAAACACAGTAATCAATCAATGCTTAAAATAGATTATATATATTAGATAGATTAGATAGAATAAGATAGATAAAATAAAAAACATACAAAAGCATAAAAAAACATAAAAAAAAAACATAAAAAACATAGAAAAACATAGAAAACTGTAATAAAAACATAAAAAACATAAAAAAACATAAAGAAACATAGAAAAACATAGAAAAACATAGAAAAACATGAAAAAAACCATATTTTACTATTTGATGGCTTGCACCTTTTTGCCCAATATCTCCTCACTGGCAGCTCAGATCACTTGGTGTTTGCGGAGAACCCCCCAGCTTTCTTAGAGACCTATATGCTCAAATATTTCCGTAATTCTATCTATTTTATTTGATTTTCTACAACAGTGGAAAATATAAGCTATAACAACACTAACTGAAGACAACTTGTAGAAAGGGTAAACCATGTGATGTACTACTGTATAGCCTTTGGTCTTGACAAGCAATATATGTTATAATATATTTGACTGTGTATGAGCACGATGCTGCTGTGCGTTGGTTGGGCTGCCGCTGCGTGTGGCCTACTGCCGTGCGCGGGCTGACACCATCATCGGCCTGGTGCTGGTGCTGATAGAGGTGGCGGCGGGCCACGCGTGCCGGCAGCGTTGTCGTTGGCAGTGTTGGTGTGCTCCTGATGGTGGCGGCGGGGGCGGCAGGCCACACGCATGGGCAACATCATCATTGGTGAGGTGGGGCTGGTGCTGGTGCTGGCGGCGGGGGCGGCAAGCCATGCGTGTCGGCAGTCCGTCGTTGGCGAGGTAATGCTGGTGTGGTGCTGATAGCAGCAGCGGGGGCAGCAGGCCACGCGCGTGGGCAACGTCATCGTCGGCGAGGTGGGCTGGTCTGTGCTGGTGTTGGCGGCGGCAGCAGCACACCCACGCGTGTCAGTAAGGTCACCATGGCAGCAAATGGACTCACTGCATATTGCCCTGATGCTGGTGCTAGTGCTGATGGCAGCAGCAGCAGGCCACACGCGCCAGCAACCCCATTGTTGGCGAGGTGGCACCGGTGCTGGTGCTGGCAGGGCGGCAGCATGCCCACGCGTAGGGGTACTGGCAGTCGCAGCAGCAGCGGCTTGTCTCCGAGTCATTGTTCATTAGTACCTAAAAATGCTTGTTAGTAAATTGAGAGAAGAAAACTACTCACCACTGGAACAGAAGGGGGGCCGTTGACTTAGCAAATTTTTCAAGCAAGTTCAAGTTCGTCTGCCAGCATCTGCTTCCATAATTTCTTCTCATGACCCAGTGACTTCGTTTCTCAGTTCCGTCTGATTACCATACCCACATGGGTTAGGGTCATGTGATCAACT
>QFDX01000525.1:4685-25944 GCA_003315875.1 Lactifluus piperatus | reverse complement strand
CGAGAAGATAATTATATTCACATCGGGAGACGTTTTTCGTCTGCGAGGATAGCGTCGTTTGCATTGAGATCGTACTTTTTGAGGAGAGCTTCTCCATTTGTGACTTGTATGTCCAGGAGAGGGTTTCCCAAACAAAAGAGGGCATACGATGGTTCTGACATTTCTCGACTTGTTAGAAGAAAGTAACAAGAAAGGATCGATTTGAACCGTGAGAAACAAGATGAGAAGTGGTGTTTAATGACGTCAACGTCGCGTACCCTCAATCAATCAATCAATCAGTCAGTTTCTCCAATGTCGAGTAACAAAGTGATTCGTGTCGCCCTTCGTGGTGAATCTATTCTCACAAATCCTCGATGGAATAAAGGCACTGCCTTCACCATGAAAGAACGCAAGCAGTTTGGTCTGGTCGGACGTCTCCCATACCAAGTCAACACTCTTGGTGATCAGTGTCGGCGTGCCTACGATCAGCTCTTGTCCCGAGACACCCCCTTGCGCAAGAACTCCTTCCTACAAAGTCTCAAGGATCAGAACACAGTCCTCTTCTATCAGCTTCTCCGTGTTCATCTCAAAGAACTCATGCCCATAATTTATACCCCAACCGAGGTCCGATGCATTACTTCACTTCATTCTTGACTCTCAGTCAAAGGCGGTACAGGCGGACGCAATCGCCAACTACTCTCACTTATTCAGACGGAGCGGAGGTTTATACCTCACGTTCGATAATCAAGATTCTATGGAAGAGGACTTTCTCGAGCAGACCAGAGGACGCGACATTGATCTTATCGTCTGTTCCGATGCTGAAGCCATTCTAGGTATCGGTGACCAGGGTGTTGGCGTACGCTTTCTCCATCTCTCTGAAATTTCTCTAGATTGAGTTAACCCCATTAGGGTATTGGGGTACTTTGCGTGCTTTCGGTGCTTGAGTCTGCTCTGACAATTCTACTGGCCAGATCTCAACTGCGAAATCCGTGCTCTATACGTAAGTGACCTCTACCTCACTGAAACAACATCAATTTAGAGTCCAAAGCCCCCTCGCTGGTATCGACCCTGCAAAGTCGCTACCAGTAATTCTCGATGTCGGAACGGACAACGAGGTCCTCCTCAATGACCCACTATATGTGGTAAGCCTAGTTTACATTGCGTATTTCTTTCACATTTTATGGCCATACAGGGATGGCATCATGAGCGCATCCGTGGGAATGCCTACGACCAATTCACGGACAAGTATGTTTCAATCCATTGTCTCCTCACGAGTGGCTGACCGTACAACTTGGTCAGATTTGTTCAACTGGTTCGAAAATACTTTCCACATTCCTTACTGCACTTTGAGGACTTCGGAGTGACGAATGCTCAACGCTTGTTGGACTTGTATCGCGACAAGCATGCTGTTTTCAATGATGATGTGTACGCCAAATTACCATGTGCCCCTTCGCCATCTCATCCCCTAATAGCCAAGGAACTGGTGCCGTCACTTTGGCTGGTATCATGTCAGCAGTAGGCGTCACCAAGAGTACTCTTGCTGAGCAACGTTACATCATTTATGGCGCTGGTTCCGCTGGTCTCGGAATCGCTCACCAGCTGCGCGATGGAATTGTACAAACTGACAAGGTCCCCGCGGACAAAGCAAACAAACAGTTCTACTTGATCGATAGGTATGGGCTTATAAAACAATCCCTAGGCACCCGGATTCGTCCTGCACTACAGGACTTCGTGCGTCCGGATGAAGAATGGGAAGGCGTGCCAACCAACGAGAAGGGCGAGATTTCACTGCTCGAAGTTGTAAAGAAGATTAAACCAACTGTGCTTATCGGTTGCTCAACGCATGCAGGAGCATTCACGGAGGAAGTTGTCCGGGAAATGGCTAAGGGTGTAGACCGACCGATCATATTCCCACTTTCTAACCCAAGTCGCCTGGTCGAAGTTGACCCAGCCAAGGCCAATGATTGGACGAATGGAAAAGCCCTCTTGGCGACAGGCAGTCCATTTCCTGCGACAAAAATGCCTAATGGAAATGATTATATGTGAGCTCTGTTTATCTCTTCCAGATTCCCATCCCTTGAACGTACCGTACCGGCTTTGATATAGCATCGCCGAATGCAATAGTGCGTCCGTTTCATTCACATCACCTTCTGTAATTGATGATTGCTCTAGATGCTCTCATCTACCCTGGCCTCGGCTTTGGCGCAGTGCTCGCGAAGGCCAGGTCGTTATCAGACAGCATGATTCTTGCAGGCGCTCAGCGTCTGGCCTCGTTGTCACCCGCACTCAAAGACCCCGACGATGCCCTGCTTCCCGACTTTGCGGATGCACCAGGTGTGAATTTCGAAATAGCTGTCGCAGTTGCTGAGCAAGCTATCGCGGAGGGTATCGCAAATGTGGACTGGGACGACTACCAGGTGAGGGAAAGGGCGAAAGCGATGCAATGGCTGCCGAGCTATAGTGAATACATTTATGACGAGAATGGCGAGAAGTAAGAGCATGTTACCTACTGTCTGTCGCCGGTACTGCGCTGTCATAGCTTGATTACCAATACTATATGTTCCGGAAATGGCCGTGAATGTTTGTTATGGAGCGCGAGCGTCAGTTTACCGCTGCTCAAGAGCACTATTACCTCCTCCTGTTCCCCAATGTCTGACATCAATCCGGCATTAACGGCCTTAGATACAGCACCTTCTGACGAAATTCCCATTCCCGTTGATGCCATTGGTTCCCCGACATCTAAAGCTGAATTTATTTCAGAGACACTCTACATTCAAAATCTGAACGAGAAGATCAGGATCGATGGTTTGTCTTGGGACTTTCTCTGTGCGCGTGCTGACCACATTTTTCAGTTCTCAAAGCATCGTTGCGCGGTCTTTTCAAGTCCTATGGTGAGGTACTCGATGTCGTCGCCCACAACAACCTTCGAATGCGCGGACAAGCATTCGTCTCATTTGCATCGGCGGACGTTGCCCAAAAGGCCCTGAAGGAGGTCAGGGGGTTTCCTTTGTATTCTAAGCCAATGGTGCGTACCCTCTTTCGTGTCTTCATTGAGCCGCAGTTGAGCATGCACTTTAGCAAATCTCATTTGCAAAAACTCGCTCAGATGCGGTAGTAAGACGACTCGATGCGGAGCACTATGAGGAGCATAAGCAACGGCGATTGCAACACAAGAGTGCGTATAGGTATCCTGGGCCCTGTCGTACTCGCTCACGCACATTGCTTCTCTGTACAGAGACTACCCGCTACACCAACCCCCTTAAACAGAAGTTCCGTGCGAAGCGTCTGGCCACAGAGAGTGGGCTCTACATTCTTCATGCTGTGTCCCCTATACTTATGACGCGTATGTGATTATAGCTGATGGCCCTGCGGTTGCTGCTCCCAGACGTCCCGCCGTCCAGATGCCCGACGAATATCTCCCTCCGAACAAAATTCTGTTCTTGCAAAATTTGCCCGAGAGCGTCAGCAAGGACCAGCTCATGGCCCTCTTTTCACAGTGAGTATCGCGCTAATGCCTATTTCTTTTCTTGTCAGTACTCACGTCATGATAGGTATCCCAACTTGCACGAAGTTCGTCTCATTGCAAACAAGAAAGATATTGCGTTCGTCGAGTATGTGGACGAAGGAAGCGCGACCGTCGCAAAGGAGGCTTTACACAACTACAAACTTGATGGTGAAAACAAGATCAAGGTATGATTCCCGACCTGTAATATCAAACTTGCTGATCTTTACTTTATCCATTTAGATCACGTTTGCAAGAAAGTGAATGCCTGTGCTGGACTGGACCGGTGTGCCAGTATGTGAGGAGGTCTTTACTGTACTGTGTATTTTCCAGTTCTTGAACTAAGTCTTCACTATGACTTGCTAAGTTTACCTATGTTAAACTACTCTGGGATAATTATTCCTCCAACCCTCGGGGACCGCAGGCATTCATTATTCGTAGCCCCTGAGTTGCCGACAATGTGAACCCGTTGAAATCCATCAATATGAGATGGGATAGTGGGAAAAGTCGCTAATAGGGTCATTGACGAGGTATCAACGTATATATCAACATCAACACCGAGATTGGTAAACCGTGCGGTTAGAGTTGTGCCAGAGTTTGAACGGGATGGGTCTAGGACATCTCAGGAACGGGTGCCATGAGATTGTCGATCGCCATTCTCGACATTTATGTTGTCCACTCGCAGACCCTTCGCTGTCTCGTGCAGCGCAGCAAATATGCTACTTGGATCCTAGTGTTATCTATGTGTCCCTCCAAGTCGGGGATTACAGATAGAGAAAGGCGTAGACAATTGTGTGAACACTAATCTAATCAGCGATTACTGTGCTGCTCTTTCGAAAGCCATAGAAAATATACGTGCGTGGCCTTGACCCAGTATCCCCGGTTGAGACTCTGGACTGTAGAAATTGCGCGGCCACGGCATTTTTCGACGCACCCGCAGAGGACGGTTCTCGCGATGCGATGAGATACTAGTAACTGGTGGGCGGCTGCGAGAGTGCCATCCGGTACGCCCAAAACTATCAGGTAACACCGTCCACTTATCGCGAATACATCGGTTTTGAGTCTAACACGTGAGGACCTGAAGCTGTGGCAAGTTTCTTGGGCCGCAGGTGCCAGTGGGGAACGCTCACTGGCACATCACACATAAGACTCTAGCGATGATCGACGAATAACTTGCCACATATGGATTTAGGAGAAACGTCGAATGGGGAAAGCCAACGGTAGGACTACTAGTACCGCAACCGGTGACCGAGGTCAAACGAATCGTAGCCTAAATTTCTGAACCGCGTCATGAAGATCCTAAAACCTGCATCTGGGAAATCGGAGAGGGGCGTCAATCTTTGGGTGACTCTGCACAAGTAGGTACAATTATAACGCGTATACCTTCATAACACATATACTTCCCCATAACACATAAAGTTTTAATCCTTTGGTTTTGCGGGGATTTTGCATCCAAAACACCCACATACCACCAAACGCATAGTAATTCTTAAAATTTGCTGATATAATGTGGGTGATTGCTAAATCAAGTAATGATATTATATAATCTATCGACGTTTCGGCGAAAAGAGGAGCTTTGCCGGCGTCAGTTTATGTCGGCCCATATCAGATGCGAACGAGAATAGCTGGATGGTGAATGGAAATCTGACAGATCAAGTGCAGGTCATAGAAGTACTGAAACCTAATTACGACCTGTCCCTTGAAGCTTGAAGGGTTGGATGCACAAGACAAATTGGTTATCACGAAGTTGCGGAACATTGCAGAACAGGTAGAAAAAGCAGTGCCCCTTCATTTAAAATTTAGACGCCCATAGTCAACCTGTCCTATAATACACACTTCCTCATAGCGCATACCGTGACCCCTATCCCGAGGGGGGTATGCGTTATGAGGATTCGACTGTATTTGATATGGAGGGTGGTGCATTACTACAGACGACCGGGCAAAGATCGGCGATCTGTAGCCTTCACGCGTCAAAAAGGGCTGATCTCGATCGATGGGATCGGACCTTTCTCCAACTTGACCACCAAACAATACTGTGATAGTGGCAGCCCTCAAAAGTCTGACCTGTTACCAACATGTTTTCTGGGCGTGACAGAGGCAAGTGCTTCAGGAATCGCTGTAATATAACCCAATCTTCTTAACGGCGAGCTGAGTAGGTGTAAATCTTCCCCTTCGCCCACTTAATGCCACCTTCCATCACAATGACTCAGTCATCTCCCTCGAATCGTTGACCTCTGAGGTACGTCTCGTGCTCTAGAGCTCATCACTGTCCATAAAGAACCGTTGTATTTTGATAGAGAGAAGATGTGGCGCACGAGGGCCTAGACTCGCATCGCGACACTCAAAGGAATCGTCTGTACTTCTACTGCTTGTAAAGACAGTTGATATTGATCCTTAATTCTTCAGAAACAGAAACAGCTACCCGGGGTAAGTATTGGGGCGGTTTACTTTGGTTATGGGGACCCTAATCGTTTCCCCTTCATGGTATTGCTACACCAATTTCTACACCAACGATACAACACCCCTCAGACAACGATATCAGCCGTGCCAGCGATCATAGAATTTCCCAGTCTTCTGTCCGTAATATTTTTTGCTTTTCTCTTCTTTTCGTTTGCGAGTGTCCAATCCTGTTCCATACAGCGACAGCTTCCACCGTTGAGTTTGCCACCTGTATTTCGCAACTCGAATCCAACAACTTTACGCTCTGGCATCACCGGACTATCTCGTGATTCTGTGCAACGACAGAAAATTCGATCCCAGGCGTCTTCCCTACCTTCCCCTCAGGAACCACCTTCCGTAGATCGACAAGAATGGCATGTCCAACATTTTTTCCCATCGAAGCATGCTCACTGAACGTGACAGCGTTTCTTCTCCTTCGTTATTTGGGAGCTATCCACCACGACCTCCTTCGCCAGATGTTGCGCCTCGCCCGCCTCCGCTGTGTCCTCTCCTTGTGGGAAAACTCGCTTTGCCTCGGCGCATTTTGTGTCATTCTCCGGATGTTCAACGACACATGGAGCGTCTGAAGATATCCTGGGGTGTCCAGTATGAACTCGCCCGTGGCGTGCTTGCCGAGGAATGGACATGGGCGGATGTGACAGAAAATGTACTTGGCCGCCTTCAGGGTTCTAATATCCGAGCTGCCCCGAGAGTTCGCTCAGTTATGCTAGAAGCTAAAAGTGACGGGGGAACCGTACATCGCTCGAAATCCATCAACAAAGCTCTATGGTAAGGTTTACATCAATCACAGTACTGTGCAACTGATGCCGCTGCTTTAGGGAGGAGTATGACAGAGAACAAGACGCCATTCTCGAGCGTCGTTCACGAGGCTTAGGCTTACAAGGAGAGTGGAGAGGTGTGCCGGAATGGTACGGAGGCCACATCCAACAGGTGCTGTGGCTGTCGAAATCCACCAAAGGCGAGGTCAAGTACCGCCTTGATCAACCAGTCATGCAACGATCAAATCGCTTCGCCCGTTTCCTCGGTTCAAGGCGCGTATTGCAAGTCAGGCTATCAACAGACCTTAGATATGAGAAGAGCGATATAGCCCTTGATCACCTTAGTAGTCGATTCGTTTTGTGTGGTCGCGTCTTTGTGCCATTTGCCTCCAAAGAGGGCAGCGCGTACATGATGGAGGTCAATGAAGATGAAGATCGCAGCCCTGACGACTCACAGGGTGACGATACACGCATATCCCTTTGGGATTTCATCGAATTGCACAACCCTCCGGTGCTGAACCAGAATCAGGTAAGGGTGCTGCGTCGTCCGTGTCTCCTCCCTGAAGTCTTCGTCGCAGCCCATAAGCAAATGGTCGACCCGGTTCGACTTGGGTCTCTCTACGTCCGTTCCAGTCCTCCGTTTTGAGCCTCACAATATCAATTTCATTCCGGACATAGGTGAGTTCATGGCTTGAATTGCACAGACATATTCATGAACGATTTCTTTCCAGAGGTGCCACATGAGCTGGGGGTCAAAACGCCGTCAGAAAAGATACTCACAGATGGGTGTGGATTTATGAACGGGGCAGCGCTGGCTCTCATCGCACGACGCCTTTGTCTCCAAAGCCGCCCAACTGCTGTGCAAGGCCGTGTAGCCGGTTCAAAAGGACTATGGATTTTACATCCCAGAGATAGATCTCTCACAGCGCCTCCGCGAATCTGGATTCGGGAATCACAGAAGAAAATCTCACTCTCCGCGTTGAGAGAAGGCAGTGCTGATGTAATTTTCGACCTGCTGGACCAGTCCAGCCGTCTCAGTAATATCAACTGCCGTCTTAATTATCAACTCATAATGAATCTAGCTGAAAATGGTGTTGATACTGACGTCTTTGAAGACCTTCTGGCTAACGGCCTGTCTAATGTGTTTACCTCCCTGACTCAATGGGATGGCGCCCATGCTATGCCATTACTCTGGAGTAATGTGAATAAGCTGGGACACGTTACCAGGACACGCCTGCAAAAAGTAACCCGCGGCATGGCACGAGCTATGGGTCTAGCGATGCGATTCGAAATAGATCGTGATGGAGATGACCAAGAGAATGATGACGAGGACCTCGACAGCAATGAGAAGTCGTTGCATCAGACGGTACTGAAGCTGATCCAGTCTGGATTCAGCCCAAAAAGCTCTTCATATCTCTATAAGACAATGCTATCTGTAGTCAATCAAGCCATGGATCAGTATTTAAACAAATACCATCTCGAGGTGCCTCAATCTGCTGAGGCCTTCATTATACCGGGTGCGTTTTCATTACCTCTGCATCTATAGAGCCCCGACCCGAATATTGTATGGTTTCGCAGACCCTGTCGGTGTTCTAGAGGAGGGTCAAATTCAGTTCAAATCGTCGCAGGAGCTGAAAGATCCATGGACAGAGACAAATATTTATTCCGTTCATGGACCTGTCCTCGTACGCCGTTATTTAATGGCCTGAAGCGTAGTCTAACCCCGCCTCAGCTGAGCCGCAATCCCACAATGGTCGCGTCGGATATCCAAAAGGTGAACAACTTATTATCTCTCGAGAATTTTTGCCGAGTGTCCCCTAGGTTGAGGCAGTCGAGCACGAGCAACTAGCAGACTACGTCAACGTGGTCGTTTTCTCGACAAAAGGATCTCGCTCTCTGGCGAGCTTACTTGCCGGTGGTGGTCCGTCCAGTTCTTTTGCTATCATGGATAACTGAGCCAACACATGAATAACCATCCGCATAGACTACGATGGAGGTGCGTGTGAGCCTCATTCTGCAGAGCCCTGAATTCACAGGATCCAAAGATAAAGCTATCGTCAACTGGGCGCCATCCATAGTCGAACAATTCCGGCCACCTCGAGTCGTTGACAAGCCAGATGGTCTCGAAGAAGAATATTTTGAGAAACACGTGGAGAGTGTCACGTCGTTTCACAGTCATCTTGCTTGTTTAACTCGCGAAGAGGCCCATAAGTCATTCTTGCAGGCCATTCTCCGCAGTCTGGAAGACGATAATATTGCGAAATATTCAACGTTCCACAAATGCGCGGCTTATTCAAAGGGGTATTCCCATCCAGAAACCATCAGGCTAGCTTATATGTAGGCTCGATTGTCCTTTCGCAGGCAAAATTTAATGTCTTGTAGGTTCACTACTTGTCTGGATTCGAGGAAGACCGGTCATCGTGTCCTACGGGAGGCCCTCAGAGAGGATTCCAAACAGTATGGGTGGCCCTTGCCAGGTTGCTTACGCAACAGCGTCGACGATGAAATGGATGAAGGAAGACATGGTGCGACCATAAAACGCGGAGCAAAACTTGCTCCTTTTATCCTCGAGGCTTTGCAACACTTTGGCGGGACAGTTGTGCACAACCTTCTAGTCAAGTACGATAAACTAAGCGACCCTCCTCCCGGGATGAGTACGGGATTCTGGAAGCAAGATGGTGATCTCTTGAAGCCGTACCAGCGTATCGTGGACAACTTATCAGAGATGGAATCACTTCGCGTCGATGAATTTCTCAAGGAAGCGCGCAGGGAACTGAAGATGGTCGAAGACCATGTCAAGACCCGGCAGGAAGAGTGGTCTATGGTATTTAACACACGTAAAGCATCGTCGGCGATAAATGCAGAAGTGGCCGCTCTCAAGCAGAGGTTTGCCTCGGGACCAGACGTACCGCACCTATCGTTACTCGGTGACATCCCGGCGATTCGTGCGTCGTATGCAAATCGGCTGTGCAGACCGGCAAGTACACACTTCGCCTTCACCATGGCCCTCGAGGAACTCTGTCGTATCAAGGCTCGGGAGTCGGAAGGGACGGTATTGGACCGCGAGCTGGCCGAACTCATGGCCATTCCCAAGTCAACCGTGCGCGCACTCTCTGCAGCTCGGCCGTCGATTTGAGTTTTTGTTTCCACATTTTCCCGGGGTATGGTCAACATTGTAGAAGATAGTCTTGTATCTTAGCGTCACAGATTTATACTCTATACTCTCAAGTAAATGCACATTACCGTTTTGTGGGCCTTCTCAACTATTACGGAATGAGCGGAGAGGCGTTTCCGGATAACACGGTGTAAGATGCCTCCCTCGAGCGTCGAGCGGAGTAGCTTGAAAGCGATCTGCGCAAGGGTGGAGACCACTGGAAGGACGTTGAGTGATGTCCGGCATTTCTAATGCACAGAAAGCATAGGTATAATACTGTACAACGCCGCGCACGCCGAAAGGCAGAGAAAAGCTGTGAAGCATCACGCGCATCACGGCCCGGTTCGGTCCAATTCACCCGAGCATCGGGCACAGCATTTTACCGTGACTGCCAGTGAGAATACCTACTTCTTCTTTCATTCAATCTCCTTTCTTTGTCTTTGAATATCAAGTTCTCACACCCGTTCATGGGTCGCTGGTCGCAATATGATGAGGTGTCTATTCTTTCCTTCCTAGCCCAAGTACGACTCATTGAGGCCATCTTGTATAGGACGACTACCGGCTCCCGGAGGGCATGAAGCGAGTTGGCTACGACGCTGATTCTGGTAAATATTCCTTTCGTGACAAGAGTGGACGTCTATGGGAAGGACAAGAAGGCGATCGGTTTGGACCTATGACTCAGGGTATGCGCACGACTTTGCAGGTGTCACGATGATTTTGACGAGCGATTACAGTCTCGGATGCTGCTGCAGCGACCAATAGTGATGGGGATGATGTAGAAAATGGACCGAAACGTAATGATGGGTACATGGTCATAACGGGAGGTGCTGTGAGTGCATTGTGATACATCTTAGACGTTCGCGGGTGGCCAAATGATTTCTTTCTGGCCTAGGATGGTGCGCCTCGCCCACGGAATTCAAACAGCAACTCTTATCGAATGCTTTTCCCATTCTTCCTGATCATTATCGTTGTGCTATTACTGGTCTGGCGACTCGTCGTCTCTCCTGGGGTGGCGCCTGTCAAGTACTCTAAATGTCCTGAGGGCAGCACACGTGTGACGATTGTGGCGGGGGACACGTGTTGGAGGATTGCCGAATCGCGGGGATGTGGGTTGGAAGCATTAAAAAATATCAACGCGGACTTGCATTGTGAGAGACTGATACCTGGAGAACGGATCTGTGTTCCATTAGGGATGGAAGTGGATATTTCGAAAGGTGTTTCCTAGGCTACGTAGTAGGGATGACGTCAAAGTCGGCGGGTCGGATACGGAATCGTGCGATTCAGGGTTGGGTTGTAAACACCTTAGCGCGCTACCTCTTTGTCCTTTACTCTTGCTTTATTCATGGCTCGTGGTTCAAAACTTCGACTTGGCTATTTCAGTAAGCTCGACGCTCACTATCCACCCCACAATCTCACGCCACAACTGCCCAGTATTCTTCATCGTACTGGTAGCCATTGCATTCATCGAGGTAAGACCTCACCCGATGACGACATGTTTGATGAATCTAATACCATTTCTTCTAGTTGGCCATATCGGCATGGTTGACCGCACGATATAATTCTCATAAAAACTACCAGTCCATCACCGAGCGCGATCGTGTGCGATTCCTCCTCTTTTGCTCTATCTGGACAACGGTCCTCTCTCCTATCTTCCCCGTATTATTATTTTTGGAACAGTTGGAAGTGTTAGCAAGCGTCGCTAGTCATGCCATCTTGTGCGCATCATCTATTAAACCGCGTAAAGCTGTGAATGATTTATCCCACAACAGCTTATTTATATCCTGGGTGTTTTGGCTCTCAGGGGCAGCATCCATTACCGATGCTCTTGGAGGTGGACTTGACTGCCAGTAAGTGACGAGCACTCGTATCCAGCCCCCATATCGTCACTCACACATGTTACTTTCCAAGCTTGGACTTTGTGTATTGTGGTCAGTTGGACGCACTCGAGGGGTTTGCATGGATTGAGTGGTGAGTTATTTCGCGCATATATACGGTTGCTTTGATCCCAGGTCGATTTCAGGGTCCTTATGACGCTTGGATTCGTCTCTGTTATGATCATCGCTGTACGAGCCGCACGACAAGGGGATGGTTTTGCCGGTCCGGTTGTGTACTGATAAGGACACTGTCACGTGGTTTACGTTGTTTTGTTTCTTGTTTTGCTTGTTGGACTCGGAAATGTTTCACTTGGATTTTATTATTTTTCCTCGCTACAATCAAGCCACCTCTCACGAACAATTCGCTTTCCTAGAACTTAACTAGTTTAAACCTTTGGGTGAACAGACTTTACCATATCTCTCCAGGTACCTTGGGGTACCGGTGTTTATATCTATCACCTCGTGATGTGGCTTGAGTTTCGCTTTGATCAAGGTACGGCCTCGAGCCTTGTGGATTAGACCTCTGTTACAGGTCCGTGTCCTTGTTACAACTCCGCGAATGACTAGTGGCACAGGCGACCGTGGGGCTTGTGATTGTGTTGTATTTGTAGCGCACAGCGAGGTCCAAGCGATGAATGCCTGAGACTGCCACAAACACATCTGATGTGGATAATTCCTTGGCCCCATTCACTATTTAGTTGTGGCGGTAAGGACACATCCTCTCCTGCGACCCACAACATCTTCTGTACCCTTCTCTCTCCCGACTTGCACCATACGTCGCAAAGATGTTGCCCTTTCCTGTTTTTCTCTTGCTCATCTTTAGTGCAACACTACTTGCACCTGCACCTGCTTTATTGGTTGGTTTTATCAGGACTCTCACCCTCCAATCATCCGAATGGAGCACCTTGCCTATGGCCATGCCATCCTCAACTTTCCCATCCCACTCGTCAGAAACCCCGTCTCTTCCTGTCCTACTTCCTCAAGCCACCCTCGATTCTTCACCAACTTGTCGTGACCCAAGTCCCATAAATTTAACGTATAACAATACCATTCCGCCCTCGTACGTATACCGGACGGATGACCGTACCACCAACACAGCTGTACTGTCCGTCATTGTATTGGCAATGGTCAACTGCCTCGTAAGGGCCTCACTCTACCCTGTGTTTCTTTGCTAAACGAGGTGGCAGGTGTTCAGGTTATTAGCGGATAACCGGAGCGAAGCTCAAGTTCACAGCTCAGAGACAGAGTCGGAGCACATGATGGTGAGCCCTCTGTCGATAACCCGCTTTTTGACCGTTACGCTAACGTTTTTCTGGTCACAGGCGTTCCCATATTTAATCCGCGAAGCCCCGCACCGCCAAGCATTTGAACGTTATCGTTATCACATTGCCAACGAGATGGCACTCCCTCTACTTGCGGTTGATCCGACAGTATCCGTCTCCGACTCCCTTGAATGTGTCCCACTTCTCAATGCAGTCACGCACCCCTCATCCTCGTCCTTCATTGTCGCGTTCTCATCTCCAACCCCTACATTTGAGCGCTCATTACCATCTCTCGACCTCCTTTCTCATCGGTTCGCACTCGAGGACTTTGACAAGACAATTGACGCGGTTTCGGGTCCCCCAGTACCAACTATTTCGGATTGCTTGTCAAGTGCCTCCTCGAGTGTTGTGACCCTATCAATCGATTCAGAAGTCCTCGGCACTTCGTCGGTTGCTTCATCTGCTATGATCGATGATTTGAAGCTCGAGTCGCAGCAAGGTATTCTCCTGGACACTGAAGTTGCAAAAGACGGTCCTTCACTATCACTCGACCAATCGAATGTATTACCATCGCAGGGACCGGGGCACCAGGACGAATTTCATCGCGGCTGTGTGTTGTCGTCGGCTATCGAAGACACTTGCGAACTTGATGCCGATACGCAGGATGCGTCTGACCACCGATCGCACGACGTCGAGTGCAACAGTGACAACGAGACTTTTGACTACAAAGGAGTAGACTGGGTACCGGAAGCGCTGGTCATCCCTCCCACCCCTGCGACTGAGACTCAGGCTACTCCTTCGTTGGGCCCTCAGCTAGAATCTTGTCATGACGTTCCTTTTGAAATCATCCCGCTCCTATTCGACAAAATTCCTCGATCAGCGTCCTCGCCTGAACCTGTCATCGATGCCGGGGTGGCGTCCGCGCCGGAAATTGCTACTAGGTTTGCATCGGATGACATTCGGGTTGGAATAAAGTATAAGGGTGACGGCAAGACCTCGTTAGTCACTAGATGTGCATCCGTCGATGATGTCAGTGGCACATTGGAACCTGTCAAAGCAATTCGCGGTAAATATGTCTGTTGTTGAACTCGGCTCGTTTCACATGTTGACCATATCTATCAGCCTTCACTGTCCCCGGTGATCACATTACGATTTCTCCGCGTGACATTGTTCAAAAGCCCATAGGTGAGACATTTCTCGTGAAAGTAATTAATGTTCCACGTCTAATACTCTGAATTCCCCTACGCCAGTTGACAAGCCTACTACGCTCAGCGCAGATGCGCCTGCCTTCAAGCCTCGGAGCTTATCGATGGGCGAAGCGGAAGTTTTACTCGCTAGCCCCCAGCAGCCAACCGTTGTCGGGTTGAATGCATCCATCCATACTCCCCAAAACGTGGAAAGTTTACGAAGGCAGGAGTGTGACTCTTTGGAGCCTTTTCCCGAGAGTGGCGCGTTCCAATCATCCATCCAAACTGTGGAACAGCTAGAGTCATACAGAAACACGCAGTCCGCGGATTCAGATTCATCTAGGGTCACTAGCGATATTCATACCCCCATACACTCTCCCAAGGGGTCGGATGTAGGGGCCTACCAGGCGCTCGATGGACGCACGGAGAAGTTGGAGTTGCAGCCATCTCACCCTATAATCGGTTCAAGCTCAGCCGAGAACGACAAGCAGTGCGGACTTGCTGCTTCGATTCACGCCCCTGAGCGGTGTCTACCGAGCCAAGCTGTAAAACACTCATTTAAGCATTCAGCCGACACACCGAACTGGGCAGCAGTAGCCAGAGCCAAGGCCTCTTCAGAATCGGGAAGCAGTAGCCCAACTTGCCGCGGTAAGACTCCGGCCGAACCAACACTTGACGAAAACGAGTTCGAGCCGTCCACGACAGCAAGGTGCGCCTACCAGGATGAAGAAGAAGGGTCCGTTGACAACTCCGATGGATCTTTGGGTTCTACAGACGATCAGGAAGGCGTAATGGGCCCCGGCGAGATCGAGGACGGACCCGACGCGGATGCTGATCCGAATGAAGAAGACTCCACGACACGGTCGCGGCGGGCTCGGCGTCGGGGCAGGCCTCGCAGACCACGGCAAAAGATGCCTTACCTCCCACCCCCGCGGATGCGTAACCTCACACAGCATCCCATTGTCGACGTGTTTGCGGCTCAAGCACAGGCACTCAACGTACCAGCGGCACCGTCTACCAGCCCTAGTGGGCAGTACTATAGTCCCGTTCTCCCACAGACGTCTCAACACGGACACGGCACTTCGATCCCAAGTGGCGTCATCCCGCCAAGTATCACGACACATGGCGGCCAACTAGGACATCTTCACTACAACCAGGTGCAGTGCTTGCACCCCCCGCACCCAGCAGGCGTTTCATCACCTGTTCCTATTCCAGGCCTTTCACCTTTTCTTTCCCCAGATACCTACCATCCAGCATGGTATTCTCCTAGTCCTTTCCCCCAATATGTACCTCCTCAAACTCCATTTGATTCACCATACAGATGATAGTATTCCCTCCCCCCTTGTCTCCTTGAGAACACTTTACAATATATTTCTGTACTGGCTTAGCCAACTCCCACAGCACTTCTTTATTTCTTGTCTGGCACTCATAATTCATTCTGTATATAGTTGTATTCTGGCCTAAGAACTCAGAAGTGATTTACTTTACTATCTATTGTTTGGGCAACAAGCCTTGTTTCAGAAGTGCAAGTCAGAACTGCCAGCAGTTGTGTGGTCATAGACATAGATGTGCCCACCATTGTCACCACTGCAGAGATTTTGTGAATGAGTAAGGGGACTTGCAGAGTAAGGGTATACCCACATGACAAGTGGTAGTTCTCCATTGCATGGGTCACCAACAGAGAAGTGGCCAATGTCAGAATTTGGCTGTGCAAGCACATCACCATTTTGGACATCATCATCTGATCTGTGGACATCCCAGAAACGAATGCAACCTGTTTATAAAACAAGGAGAAAAGTAAGCAAAAGTATGAGTACAGAACAGAACAAACTCACCATCTGACCCACCAGTGATGATGCCCATCCCCCTGCCACACCATCCATCTACCCACACAGCATCTACAACCCCCCATTTGTCCCCAGCCAGGCAACAATCATCACCCCAATGCAGGAATCGCCTCATTGGTTTAAGGCTCTGCCCCATGAACCGAGAGTCATAGACATGTACCTCATCATCACTGCGGGCTATGGCAAGAAACAAGCCATCAGGGCTAAAGCTGACAGCTGTCACTTCACCTTCCTCAGAGGAAGATTGGGGAGTACTAGCAAGGAATGGGTCTAGTTGAACTTCTTGAATGGAATGCTGCCCATTCTTTCTGTGAACATCATAAATCCTAAGGAAATTAGCACCATCAGGGGCAGCAGTACAAAGGGCCAATCTTGTGCCTGAAGACTCATTTATCAGTGCTAGGATGTCAGATTTTGATGAGGGAATGAGAGGACTGACCATCTGGGTCCAAATCCATGCCATCACCACTTTCTTTAGCACTAAACTTGTATGCACACCTCCCCTGATCAGGGTCAAGTGCAAGATGAAACCCAGTATAATCATCCATGTTCTGTGCCTCAGATGATGCAAAAAGCATGTCTGCAGAGGCACCTTTACCCCAGACAATGTTGCCAACTGAGTGCTGCACATTTGGTGGTGCAACACACAGTTTCACAGGGTCTTCAAGTAGGCCCTTCCATTGGGTTTGGTGCACATAAACTGAGCTAAATAGAGACATGAAAATGAGATCCTTTGAATCCAATCAGAGCATACCCATTTGTGCAGGTGACTGCTAATAAAGAATCTTTTTCCCTATACACTACATCATGTGGAGCCCTAGGATACTTGTCTGGAGCATGATAACTTGTCAAAGTTGCATGTCAATAAAATAGATCAGTATACTAACAGCACCCATTGTGTAGCTTTTTGCAACCTTGCCATAATTGAACTGTGCCATTGTTTCCAGCTGATGCCATTAAGTGACTCCTGGTGAAGGTGAAGAAACAATGAGTATTAATAAGACCTCATAATATAAGATCCATACTGATTTGGATCAAAACTGATGCCATTGACAGTATAACATTTGGAGCATATTGGTTCTAGAGGCCTCACAGAATTCTGAGGCTCCTCAAGAACACAATGCCCATGTAAAATGGTGCCTATAAGAGATTAGTCTTAAGAAAATAAGAGTCTACATGACACACTACTTTGACCTTTGCTCTCTTGCCAAATCTGAAGAGTCCCCTCACAGTTGTAAGGGTCTTGTGGTAGTGCTGTTCACATAAATGTGATGAGTCAGTGATACTCCCATGTTCAGCTTTAAAACACACCAGCAACCCCTGGCAGATCAGCCTGGCCCCCACATGTTGCACTGGAGATGGCCACACATCCAGGCTGCTGAATAACTCTGTTGACAGCTATTGAATGACAGGTCATCATGTGCATAAACCTTGAGTCACAGAGCATTCACCTCCTCCTGCCATATGAAAAGAGGTTGAAACTGGTGCAAGTTTGAGTGTGACAAATGGGTTGAATTGATGTTGCTTTTTCATGAGAGATATCCTCTTTAGATGATTCTGATGTGCTTGGGCTTGTGCCTAGAGTAAGAGTGGATTGAGAAACGAGACAGGGGATTGAAGGAAACCCCTACTGTAGCCCAAATAAAATCCTTTCGAATTCTTAATGCCTTTGGAGGCATGATATGGTCCGACTCCACTGCTGAGCCATGAAATACCTTTGGTATTGTGCACGCCTTCAATTCACGGCAAAATATTGAAAGGATATATTGGTTAGTTCTCTCCGCAGCTGTAAGGCCGATAACAACATGCGTAACTCACATTGTTCGTAGTATGTCGACTTGGATCATCATACCCGAGGCCTACAGCGCTTGTTGTTGGAGATGCCGCGAGCCATTCTGTCCTGGCTCGTTTTGACTGCAAATATTCATCAACTTCAGATATACAGATGCGGGGGATGCGGGAACATACCGGTGGTCCATCTGTGCAATCTGAATCAATTTCAATGACCTCATCTGTCTGAGCGGCCAGTCGCCCGGGGTTAGCGCCAACCCCACTTTCATTAATCATTTCAATATCGGGGCTGCACGGCCATAAGGTCACACTGTTGAAAGTTTGTTTGCGCGGATCAGCGATCCACTACAACAGAGTCCAGGATCAACTCACCGCGAACTTGGCCCGGGTGTGCCAGATTGAGTTGGAGCGGGGGTGGGGGTGGCCTGAGAGCGCGATCGTGACCCAGAGGCGGAGGCGGAATCAAGTGTCATAAGACTCAGGGCGCTGCTGTCACTGGCACAGAGCGAGCCGTTCTCCTGATCGGAATCATCGATGTCGATGGCGATCACCTCTTTTCGGTCTGTGCGAGACATGATTTTAATGGTGGAGGGAAGGTGTTCTTGTCGTTAACGATTGCTACTAAATTGTTGGTTTCGGTTCGCGGAAGGGGAGAGGGAGACAAAGGCAAGGACAAAGAGCACGATACTTCTTGAGATTTCTCGAGGAGTGCTTCGGGCTAGTCTTGAAGGAACTCAGAAAGCAAACCGTTTCGCTAGTGTAGGTAAAGAAATGAGGAGCGTGGACGTAGTGTAAGGCCGTCTCCGCTTGTTTCGGTGGCTGCCCCACGTTTCGCACCACGTTGCGCGATCGAGCTCTGGTTCTCTCGTTGAGGTTGAGGCGGGTTACGCTTAAGGCCCAGTGAAAACCTGCTCTGGCGAAGTCTGGAGATAGCCGTGGGAAGCTGACCTGATCGGGACACCCAAAACTTCTCAGCTCAAGCCAGGTTTTGTCTGTTTTCCAGATGCCCCGCCGGTCCTGTCTGGACAATTCTGATCACAACAATTTGTCCAATAATCAGATTTCTGTGCTTGGCCGACACTAGCTGGAATTATAATACATTATTTTTTCTGTATCTATCTGGGTTCTACCGAGTCCCTCTGAGCTCGCTACTTGTTCATCTAAGCACACAAGTCCATTTGAGCGCGTGTGAAGTCTGCAAGTTCATTTGTGTGCATTGTTGATGAGTCTGTTCAAGCGCGTTAAGTCAAATCTGGGCAAGGCTGAACTGATCACCGTGAGCACATGCGGTCGAACATGAAGATAATCTTATAACGTGTCCATCACTCTGTGATGACTTTTGCGGCACACTCTTGGACTTCGTTTCCTTCACGAACGCATTATATTAAGAAAGGGATCAGTTCACAATTGGGGGGAGTGAAATCAATAATACCTTTCGTGTTGTATCATCGAGAGCGTCGTACACCTTGAATTATGCTGTCGTTATACCGGGGTGGTCCTCCAGATAATCGATTGCATATAAATTGCTACTAGCTGCCTCATCAGAGAATGCAAATACAATGAAAAGAGAACGCGCACCAGTCTGTCAATGCATTCGAAGGCTCCATCAACTTCCCCTTGGACAGTTGGACTTTGACATGCTTCCGCATGGTGGAGCCATCTGAGCTACTTGAATTGAAGGGAGTGGGATCATCAAATTCGAGTTAATTAAGTTGTGATGAGAGTGTGTTGAGGTAAAATCGAGAAGCAGAGTTCACAGCTAGCATGAAGAAGAGCATAGGTGGAAAAGGCGAAAGGGCCAGCGGGGATTGGTCAATACAACCCAGCACTGTCCGGTGCTGGTAAAGGGAATGGAGGACGCAGGGTTGAGCAAAAAAACGAGTTGTTATTCATATATTGAAGGTCAATAGCTCCGTAGTAGCTGGGCAGTGCATATAAGCCACCAGGGACACAAATAGATGAGGAGACACACCTAGGTCCAAGCTGCCCTGACGAGAATTACTAAGTAGAGGGAGGTTTAAGTGCTCTCCGAGTGATTGCAAGGTGGTGATCTGGGCATATACAGTGGAGATATCGAGTTTGAGGGAGGCACGGCCCCGCACTGCCAGAGAAACAGCTTGTGAACCAAGGGATCACAACCTGGGTCGTCGCAGGGTAGAAAAGTAGAGTAGAAGAATTAAAAAGAAGAGAGAGAGGGAAGAAAGGAGGGAAATGTGTGGGAGTCCTGATTGAATGTATGCGCACAAGGTTCATCAGCAAATTGCAAAGTCTCTTAGACGCTCTTAGAGCTCTTTGGGATCTAAAAAGTTCTTATTCGACTTTCAAAAAGACCTCTAAGAACATTAAAATAAATTTAAGAGAAATAAGAACTCAATCAATTAAAAAGAGAGTATGTACTCTAAAATGCGATCTCACTACTCTAAAATGCGATCTCGTGCATATGATGGTCGGCATATTTATTCACATAGTATGCACAAAAGCCACGTAGTGTCTCCGAAAAATGTAACTCGTGAGGTATAAACGCTGGGCCATAAACAGGGATGAGATGTGCACCGCGAACGACTGAGTCTATGTGTACAACTGCTGTGACTCGTTGTCCAGAAGCGTCCACATCGGGTTCAACCACCCACATCCCTGTGTCTTCGCATGGGAGGTTGCCAACTGGTATGAACCACTGAATGAGAGCGCATGGGTAGATTCGTCTATTGTGCTTGAATGAGAAAAACAAACACACTTGAGCAGCATGTAAACTGCGGAAACCAAGTGTAAGGCGGCCCTATATGGACGCCTAGCATCTATTAAAATCATAAAACAATTGTTGTGCATTGAAATAAATGCATGCGTGCCAGATAATCACGCAGCCGCTGCTAAATATCGGAGATCTATATTGATAAAGCTCACGTGCTGGTTCGTGGGAGTTCCGCGCCTCGCTTGACGAATTTGGGTCAGCTGAGCTAATCAAAGTCGCGTCAAGAAGCTCCGGGCTCGGCATTACCACATAGCCGGGCAAAGCCCAAAAGAAAGTAGGGCGCGTGGTTGCTACACCACACGGATCAGTCCGATTCATGCATACCCGTATCAAGGGTGCATGAAAACAATAAAGATCTCAATTCAAATATCTTATCACAAGAGTGAGCGATGAGATCGCAAGAGATCTTCGCCATTGGCGCGAGCCGCGTCAGCGGCACAGGCGGTCCGGCCCAAGCGACATCTCCGTACCGCGTCAGTTACGCGATAAGCTACGCGGCTCGGCTACGTCGGGCGCGTAGATAACATACACTAAGCGACCAATTAAGCATCGCTGCTTAATTGTGAATGCTGCACGCTTTCCTTCAGCGTGCAACCTTTCGGAGTGAACTGAGATAAGCCATGATGAGTAAAGAACAAAAGCCTAGGGCTCTAGGCACGTGTGATAAGCGCGATCTATGAAGATCGTCGCAGATCG
>QFDX01000523.1:0-21609 GCA_003315875.1 Lactifluus piperatus | reverse complement strand
TTCCGAGATTGCCCAAGACAAGTCACTTGGGCTTCCCACTGGCCCACAACTCGTATTCCCACCATCGGATGTTGACGTCTCGGGATTAATGGGACAGAATCTTAAAGTCCCACAAATAAGGGCATCCCTCAACATTCTGTTTTGACTTGTGGAAAGTGTGGAAGGGTTCTGCGAGGGAATGCTTGTAGGCCAGCCTTCAAGGCGAACACCGTAAGCACATAGATTGTCGTGGTTTGTCCATTTCATCTCAGCATTGCGCACGCCAGACGTTGTTCTGTTGTAGTGACATGTCATTAGCTATGTAAAGTCACAGGAAGTTGTTAAACGCGCCTCAGCAGTGTGCGCACTCGAGCATAGACCTCTGACTTCAAGGAATGAGCGGTTTCCTTCTGCGAGGAAAGAACTCCAGTTCTTTGGAGACCGACGGTAGAGGACGAAGAGGTCTGGAGTGTGGACATAGCCAGAGATTTCAAGGCCTTTGTTCCCGCAGTACCGCCACCTCTTAGGCTCCTCCAAAACTCTCTGCCGAGCGGACTCCCGCCAAGGAAGCCCTCATCATCTGCATCGTAGGGGTTGACTGCAAGAACAAAAGACTGTACGCCGGCAGCCGACTGCAAAGACTCTAACACCTGCGATGTTGACAACAGAATGTTACGAACTGTAACCCCACAACAGATTCGAGTGTAAGAAAGTTTCCGAGGTAGCTGGGGATCCAAGACGCACTGTTTTGCTGACGAGTTGGCGCGGGGGTTGAGTTATTGAATAGGTACTGGGAATGTCTTTCTGCAATGTGACGACGAACCTGGGTAGCAGCAGCTTAGGCATATCTTTTGAAATCAGTAGCACGTAACCCACTTGATCATATGGGACGTTTTCTCGCACGGAAAATGCTTTGATGTCTGCTAGTGTTTTCTCGATAAACGTATCCAATCTCTCCATGAACAAATCATGAGACGTCGAGGCATCATTCACATCGAAGCTATTCATCGAATAGAATCTCAGTACTCAAGGAGGACAACCCCGAGTCTTCCGTTCTGTGGTCAAAGGCTCTGCTGGGTTGTTGGCTTCCGGGGACAGCCGAAGCTTTGTAGCCAAGATTACATAATATCTTATCGACAACACCGAGCCGCCAGAGACGCGAATTTATCATGGGCAGGACTCGTCCAAAAACCCGCAAGGCTCGTTTGCCCACCACTGCGCTAACAGAGACCTTGCGAGAAAACAAATCTGAACCGACAGTTCAAGCTTTACTTCAGAAAGCTCAGGAGCTGATTGTCCAATGTGATTATGATCTTGCAGGGAGATTTGTTGAGCGTGTGTTACAACGTGCTCCTGATAATGCGGAAGCCAAAGAAATACTCGGCGTAGTGCAGCTCGAAACAGGGCTCCTGGATAAAGCCAAACAGGTGTGTCGCGCTTGTTACCTAGATTCGTGTCCGGTGTTTACCCATGGGTTGTTCAGACTTTCTTATCATTGCTGCCACCACATCCAGGTGCACCATCTCCACCACCGCCTGCCGCACATCTGTATCTCGCCCAGCTCAGCGACAATGACCCACAAGTGGCGTTGATGCATTTTGCAGCAGCAGTCGACATTCTGATGCTCCAGCTCAAAGGAAAGGAGCGTGTGGCAGACATTACTTCCACGAAGAATGACGAGGAGGAGATGAGACGCACCACTGTTCAAGCGCTTATCGGACAAGTTGAAATATGGATGGATCCCGCGTATGATTTATGGTGAACATATTTTTTACAGGATTTGCGGCAGCACGTCTTAAATTTCTTCCAGCTTTGACCCTGCCGCAGAATCCAACTGCGATGATCTTTTGAAAACCGCGTTGCAAGTTGACCCAGAAAATACGGAAGCGTTGCAGATGCTCGCATCTGTTCGTATATCCCAGCAACGGCCTGAGGAGGCAAAAAAGACCCTCGAGAAGGCTTGGTCCTCATGGAAAGACCTAGAGGCAGGTGGGTTTAGCACCCCTCCTTGGCTGAATCCCCGTTTGATCCCGCTTCCTTAGATGATCCCCGGTTGCCACCCATAGCCAGCCGACTCACCCTCACCAAGCTATTCCTCGAATTGTCGCTCTTCACACCTGCTCTGACGGTTCTGCAAGGTATCATGGCCTCCGATGACGAAGAAGTCGAGGCTTGGTATTTAGAGGGCTGGTGTTTCTTCCTTATGGTGGAGCAAGCTCGCTCGCATGGGGGAAAGCTTGACGAACTCACATGGGAAGAGCTTGCTAGAGACTCGCGAGATTGTTTGGAGACATGTAAAACAGTACGTTCATCCGAACCATTTCACGGCCTGCAATCCCATTATCTGCAATCTAGCTTCACGTCAATCAGGGACACCCCGACCCCCCTATGCGCGAACATGTCGAAGACCTCATATCCAAATTAGATGAGCTAGGTATAAAACCCTCTCCGGAGGGCGATGGTCAAGACGATGATGATTGGGAAGATTATGAAGGAAGTGATGGTAGCAACAGCGATGTGGAGATGTCGTAGACCACTGTAGTGGTATCCAGCTTCCAGCCTCGCTCGAATGTAGCATACATAAAGTAACGCGATGCCACTACCTTATTGTATTGCGACAGCGAGGGCGGTTATGTCATCGGACGTGCGGCTCCCAAGCTCGCGCGGCCGCGCTACTTGGATTTAGTCATAATTTGACCGCCCATGGGTGGGATGATACGCCGGCCTTCTCCTCCCTAGTTGCAACCTACAACTAACCCTTGGCGAAAACGTAGCGCGAGAACTTGAACACAAACGTGCATAAACTTCGGCTCTCTCATGCAATCTTCGCTGTCAGCCGCGCTTCGACATGCACGCGTCCTCTACGCCGGACGTGTGACCAGAGCTGGGGGGAATGCATGGTTCCCACCTCATATTGTCGCTGCAGGGATATACCAACGAGGCTACGCTTCCGAGTCGACGTCATCGCAGGGTACCTTCAAGCCTAAGGCTCACACCCCGCTACGTCGCACCGCATCCGACTCGCTCCCCATCCGCGTCAACCCCAAACCTACACAAAGCAAAATACAACCCATACTCACATTCGCGACCTCCGAGCGCTACCTCCTAACACGTCTGCGAACGCGCTTGCCACCTAGTGCGCTCCCGCTACATGACGCTTATTGGGTACCAAAGTGGAGCGGCGATGGCCCTCGTGAGGGTGAAGTCTTTATCTTCAGCAATGGCAGTTTTGTGTGCTGGGGCCTCTCGGAGGAAGACGCGTTGCGGTTCCGAAGGGACGTGTTGACTCCCGCAGGTGCGGAAGTTGGACCCCTCGCCGAACCGGAAACGGAGGAACTCGAATTCGCCACGGATCCTTCAGAGTGCGTTTTTTTTTTTTTGGTTTTCAAACTGCATATTGAAATCCGACCGCCTGAACCGTTTCAATGTTTACAAAAAAAAATGGCATTATTAGGAAAACGCGACTGCAAGGAGATTTGATCATCCTTGGCGGCGGTCCCCAACCAACTGACCCAGAAAATCTTCCCGCCTCGTTGCCCACCTCCGCATTCCCTCAAGAGACGGTCCTGGTGCGCTACGCCTTCTCGCAGGCCCTGTCGCGCTCGACCGCTCTTTCCGCTTTCGAAGCCTCGCTCGAGGATTACCTCTCCTCAATGTCGACCCTCCCTCTAGCCCTAGAAAAGACAGGAAAACCTGGAATGGGTCGACGAGCGCTCGTCAAAAAGCTGGGCGGGCTGCTGCGCTTCCGCCAGGGCCTGAATCTGAACAGGGAGAATTTCTCCGAGACCCCAGATTTCTATTGGGAACAGCCGGTGCTGGAAGGGGAGTCGACCCGACCCGTTCTCACCCCTTCTCGAGGGAGGCTGACTTGGATTATGCTGGAATAGGGTACTTTAATTCGTTGAGCGCTGCGTTGGAAGTGAAGGCGCGGACTCGCGCAGTCAATGACAAGATAACGTATGCAGCAGAGGTGCAATCTGTGCTTCGGCAACTTTTGCATGAAGTGAGAAAGTACTCCCCCTCCTAAAATGCTTCCCAAAATTGAATGACCCTGTTTCCCTTTCAGACATCCAGCGCTCGCATGGAACTTGTCATTATCGCGCTCATTGCAGTCGAAGTTGTCATCGTAAGCACCCCTTTGATTCACTATGTTTCGACGACTTGGCCAATACTCTGGGATTAGGTCCTCATCCGTGATGTCCCCGAACTTTTCCGTTCACAATCTGACGACCAGCAACCAGAGCGACCATAATATACGAATTATACGCGTGCTGATTACCGTAGACCTCTACGCCATATGTTACCCACCAGCCACCTCTCATTCCTCTCATCTCATCACATGCACAGCATATCTCACTCTAACCTACAATAGAATTATGTCTGTAAGGTACATATTAATTCCCAAGGCACACGGCCCCCCCGCATACACCACCGATCATCCACCCTTCCTGACTGAACCGGACGCCAGTCTACCAGCTAAGGAGCGTGGAGGGACTTTCACGGGCGAGAGTTCAGTAGGTATATCTAAGCCTCCAACTCCCTGGAGGATGGAATCAGTGTCTAAGCAACATGAGAGACGCCGATATTGATGACACTCACAAAGTTGAATTGATTCGCCCAGTCGAGTGAATCCGGTTTTGCAGAAGCGAATATATTCACATTCAACTTTCTCACCTTTTTCTTCTTCGGTACTGCAGGGTCCTCTTCGTCGACATCCACGATGGGAGACTGGGAGTCCCTGGACTTTGTTTTCTTCTTTTCAGCTTTAGACTTGGGGACTCTATCGTCGCTCATGCTCTCTACCGTTGCGGTACCATCATCATCTGGTGCCTTGCGTTTTCCTTTCTTGTCTGAAGTTAATGGCTTGCTCTTCTGGGCGTCCTTTCCCTTGTCGAGCTTGTTTGCAGCTGGCCTATTGTTTCCTCCTATTGCCAAATGCATAAAGTCGATGATAAGAGCAGACTAAGTACGATACCTGACAGAGTGGGCTTTTTCCCAGAGGGCCCTGCCGTGGTTAGATTGCCACTCGGTGCAGGGGAACGAGATAACCCCGAGTGCGGGGAGTCGATGATCTCAACCTCATCTGTTCTAGAACCTCGCTGCATTCGCGAATGTGAGGTCGAAACATCCTGCGATTAATATTAGAGCTATGAAAGCTCGGCGAAGAGAATTGCCTACACGTTGGGAGTTTGCTCTCAATTTCTCAATCTGCCTGAGTGCCTTGTCCAACTCATCCTTGTAATGCTGAGACTGTTCTTCGAGTAGAGCAGCTTCCTCTTCAGCTTTCGCTGTCTTTTCCTGTGCAAAGCTTAGCACTGGAGAGCAAAGGGCGTTTGCTCGAGCACGTACTGCCTGCTCTTCGAGCGCCGTGGACAACTTTTGAAGCTTCCTCTTGACCTTGGCGTCTTCATCGTCGTCACGTCGTTTAGCTTCTGTTACACCCTTTTCCTCCGCAATACGCTGTGATTGAAACAAGGTTAGGCAAGGTGGACCGTGGGGATCATGGTGTGAGCACGCACGGCTTGCTCCTCTAAAGCTTGCTGCAATTTCTCAATCTTCTTGTGCTCCTTCTGAACGACCTTTTCATGCGCTAATGCCTTGTTTTGTTCTTCGGTCACGCGGGACTCTAGACGTTTTATTTGGCTCTCCAACACCGCACGTTGCTTGTGTAACTCCTCCACCTCGGCCCCACCGCGGTCATCGAGCGACTTCCACTTCACAACTTGGGCTTTAAGAGTAGCCTTTTCTTGTTGTAGCTCATTATTTAGTCGTTCTTTCTCAACAAGATCGGTCTGTGCGTCCTCGAGACGCAACGTAAGCCTTTCTACGTTTGTGTGGGCAGATGAGAGCTGCATCTGCAAAGCAGCATGTTCGGATTGCAGAGAAAAAAAGAGTAAACTATATGGGTATATATGCGATGCGGGGCAAACGGTAAGTGGCGCACCTCGGCCTCTTCTTTCGCTTTCTTCGCATCACGCAAAAGGGTCGCCTTCTCCTTCAACTCCCGCATACGATTGGCGAGTCTTTCCCTGAGTTCCGCAACGAGGGCCACATCCCCATCTGCCGCGTTGCTGACCTCTTCCCGTAATTGGTCAGCTTCTAGTTCGAGTTCCTTTTCCCGAGCCTTGAATAAGATGAGATTATAATCGCGTTGAATCACCCTCACGCGCTCTCTGCGCACGAGTTCGCGTTCATGCGAGAGTGAAACGCGTTCCTGGGCAAGAAGGACATTCGTTCGCAGATGTGCAATGCGGTGGCAGGCCATCAACGAATCGCAACCGTCTGCCCATTCTTTGCGCTCAGTTTGCCACTCTGCACGTGAGTTCGATAGTTGATCTTGGAGGCGTTGAATGGTTTGTTCGAGCGTGCGCGTCTTTTGAACTAGTTCGTCGATGTGTGATTTCTGGGAGGCGATCATGGCTTCCTGGGGTGCGGAGGAAGGCGCGGAGGGTAATAGACTGGGGATTCGGGAGAGGATAGAAGACATGGCGTTTGCGTTGTAAGAAAGGAGGAACGGCCGGTTTACATAAACATATACCTTTCCTTTGAACTTTGAACATGTCTCCCAGCAAGAGACGCGTCAAGAAAATAAAGGTTCATGTACCAAGACACAACTCTCAGCGTATAGGGCCTGCTCTCACGGCACAAATCGAAACCATTGCCAAAGGAAAAAAGATTCGAACCGATGTTCGTCAACCAACCAACGAAGCAACCAGTGCGATTGCTATCGCCATCGTATGATCACACCCCATGTCACTCGTCCTCTCTTCCGACTGATCCACATACCAGGAAAATGCTTCCGAGTGGAACTCGATGTTACTTACCGCTCGTGCCGAGCGTGGGCCACAGTGGGATGTGGGTACACAACAGTACGTCTTTACAAAAACTCTCCCCACTTGAATTTTTATTCATTCGCTATCGTAGATTTCAAGTTGAAGAAGACTCGGAGTTGTATTACGATCCAACTCCTTTACTAGAGTACCAAAAGGAGGATAAACCAGGACCCTCCAACATAGTACATGAAGGCTTGCCGTCGTCAAGTTCACATCCTCTTCCAAATATGCACCGCGGACAACCCTATCCTATGGCTGGTCACCATTCAACTAACGGTGTGGGAATGACTCCGATCATGGCAACTCCCTCAAGGCATGGCATGCAAGGGCAGATGGGCGGAGGGTATCCTGGTGGCCCACAGTTCAATGCCATTCCACCATCACAATTCTATGGGGGTGCAGAGCGTAGTTCTCCTATGGTGACACGGGCTATGGGCATGGGCATGGGTATGGGTATGGATGGGATGGGTATCACGCCGGATGTGAGGAGTTTATCGAGGAGGATGTAGTCCCATGACCTGTACTTTGTGTTTTTTTAATTTTAGTTTGTATACGACACAAACAGGCCGAAATAACGCGAACGCGTCCCTTGCGCGCTGATACTCACTCGCATGTCCCAGTCATCTTGCCTCGACGAATCCGCCGAAACCGACTTTACAAAGACGCGTGATATCCCTTCAATACTTGATAAAACAGCCCCTCTCGTCTCCTCGTACACTTATCACTCTCCGACGCCAACTTCACCTGGACCATACATCCTCGGCGTGGACGAAGCTGGACGTGGTCCAGTGTTGGGTCCTCTGGTTTATGGCGTCGCTTATTGCCCAGCGTCTTACGAGGAACAGCTTAACGATCTAGGGTTTGCAGGTGCGGCAACTCTTTCATGAAGTGCCGCGACGTCCCCATCTTTGTCCGACAGACTCCAAGACGCTCTCGTCCGACACTCGCGCCTCACTATTGGACACTTTGTGTGGTGATGTCGCGAATATTGGGTGGTCTGTGAGGGTCTTGAGGTTTGTCACATTTCTGTTCTTCGTCGGGACCCGGTTTTTGTAACAATACCACCAAGCCCCCGAGATATCTCAAGCGGCATGCTCCGCCGGCCTCCATCGAACCTGAACAAACAATCTCAGGACGCCACCATTTTGCTCATCCGTGAAGTACTCGAGCGGGGTATCAAGTTAACGGAGGTAGCGATCACGTTCAGAAGTGCACGATAATTTACTGGCTGATACCTTGATCGTACCCATTAGGTGTATGTTGATGCTCTAGGCGCTACAACACCTTACGAGCAGCTCTTGTCATCACAGTTTCCCGGTATCAACTTTACGGTGACGGCAAAGGCTGATTCCAAATACAAGATAGTTGGTGCGGCGAGCGTTGCAGCGAAGGTAACGCGTGATGCTTGGATCGAGGGTTGGGTGTTCGAGGAAGATGCGCATAACGATCCGGAAACGTCGGAGACGCCAAGGCGGACTTGGTCTACTGAACTCGGCAGTGGTTATCCATCAGGCAATTATGTTACCTTTCTTGTCCTCAAGTGACGGCTGACCTTGGGTTTCCTTAGATCCCAGTACGAAGACGTGGGTCAAGAATTCCCTTGAAAAAACGTTTGGATATCCTTCCATCGCACGATTCTCTTGGACGACGATCAAAGTTGCACTAGACGGTGGGGCTCACGCAGTGGAATGGTTCGCAACCCCGTTTGGAATAAGGAATTACCTGACTAAAACTTTCCAAGGATTGATGATGGACAATCAACGCTCGTGAAAGCATTCGAAAATGGCACTGGCCGCGACCAAGACCGGTGTACGGTAACAAAAGAGCTCTGTCTGAGTAGTGTTAGTACATTGTGATTGGCGCACGTGGAGCGTGTCATTGTTCTCGCTTATGGCTAAACTGCCGTCGGCACAAGCTCCGACGCATGGCTTCCATGCAAATTGGTAACAATGACCCTGGTTACACCCCCGAGCTTTTCCAACTAACCTACAGTGCTGTACCACCTTGTACTTGTTTCGTGTGGTTGACGCTTTTCTGTACGTAATAATAGGCTTCGCTTGGCTCTGATTGTCTGTCAATTTTCTGGAATGTCACCAATTGCATTCGAAATATGATCTTCTTACATCGTAAACACGGTCAACGGCCTTCATCATGATCATGATCTCGCAGTACGGCTTCCTACTTAATGCTCCGAGCCACTTCATAGAGTCTCGATAAAATCTCCCCCTCCCCATGTTCGGGATCCCTGCCCTCTTGGCACTCACCTTGGCCTCCCTCACCATCGCATTGCCAGCGCTCGTCGACAGGCGCTCATTCGAATTGAGAGATGGAGTGAATTACACCATCTTTGAGCACGCTGCCTCTCGTGCAAAGATATCCTTTGTCAACAATAGCGGTATCTGTGAAACCACTCCTGGAGTCAACCAATACTCTGGCTACGTCACCGTCGGTGGGCATATGGTGAGAGACTGATTCCTTGTCCCGTTATTCCCTACGCAATCTGAAGTGCTCTCAGCATATGTGGTTCTGGTTCTTCGAGGCCCGCAGCGACCCCTCCACTGCACCCCTCGCTCTTTGGCTCAATGGCGGGCCCGGTTGCAGCAGCATGATTGGCCTCTTCCAAGAGAATGGACCTTGTACCTTCAACAACGTTTCTGGCTCAACACCTGTGTTAAACCCTCACAGTTGGAACAATGTCGCCAACATGCTCTATGTAGACCAGCCTATTGGCACAGGCTTCAGCTATGGTAGGGACAAGGTGACATCGACATCGACAGCAGCGCCATTTGTGTGGAAATTCCTGCAGGCGTTCTATGCCCGATTCCCCGCCTACAAGAATCGCAACTTTGGTCTCTTTACTGAGTCATATGGTGGACACTATGGACCTGAGTTTGCGTCATACTTGTGGGTTTTGAATTGTCATCGTCCCTCTCAAGTGACTTGACCGTTTTCTAGTGAGTCTCGAAACTCTGCTATTGATCAACACAAGACAAAAGGTGTGAAAATCCCCCTCGTTGCTCTCGGAATTAACAATGGATTGGTGAGTTATTTCTCAATTCCGGGTCTCCGAATGCTTACCTGGCTCTGTGCTGTATAGTTCGATCCGGCTACCCAGTTTAAGTCTTTGATCGACTATGCGCTCGCAAATCCCTACCGTGCCCTCATCAACAGCTCAGAGGCAGCGTCGTATATCGATACATATAATACAGGTTGTCTTCCCACCCTCAACACTTGTAATAAGGATTCCTCCAAACACGATTGCTACAAGGCCGAAATTGTCTGCCAAGACGAGGTTGAATCCGCGATTCTGAGTGGTACAGACTTCGACCCCTACGATCTTCGTTCTAATTCTCAAGATCCATACCCTCCGGAGACATACGTCACATATCTCCAGTCCCAGAAAGTCACGAAGGCTATTGGTGCTCGAGTACAGTACCAAGAATGCTCTGTTGCGCCAAATACAAAGTTCATAAAAGCCGGTGATGGTATGCACGCGCTATACTTTAGTCGACAGTGTGAGCTCATCGCCGTGCGCTAGGCGCGCATTCCCTCTTATCTACGCTCAGCAATGTCGTACAGAGCGGTATTCAAGTGCTCATCTGGGCAGGCGACGCCGGTAGGTCTCCTCCGACGTTCCGGCTATACCTTCTCTATTTCACAATGTGCTCACGTATTATTCTTCCTTCGTCACCGCAGACTGGCTTTGCAACACGGCCGGCGTGCAGGCCATCTTGCCTCAACTGACATTCCCAGAATCGACCACCTTCAACTCCGAGTCGCTAACGCCGTACACGGTTGGTGGCGTTCAGTATGGCACTTTCAAGACCGCCGGAAAACTGTCATTTTTGAATGTGTTTGGTGCGGGCCACGAAGTATCTGCGTACCAGCCTGTCGTCGCGTTACAAGCTTTTACGCAGACAATTAATCAGCAGGCGTTGAGTTCCACATAGATCCGCATGGCTGGAGTTGTTCTGCATGTATATTAGTCATTTTCGATGGTATTCTCTTTCGAGTGTATGAACAATTGTAAGTCTCCATAATTAATAAATGATGTATATTGCGGGCTCGGTACGGAAAGAAAGGCTGCTTAGTTGAAGGACAACCGCGGCCGCGGAATTCCGGAAGTGGTCCCAGACCAACTTGAAACCAAAGTCACTCACATGATCAATGTTGTTCGGTCAACTGCGAAGCTTCGAAGTACCTACAATGCCTGACCTTAACTTCAGACACTGACCCTCTTTCTTCTTGTTCAATTTCCCAAAAAATTGATAGATAGCATCCAGTACTACCTTTGAACGTATTCCAAACCTTTTTGGTAGAAATGGCGTTGTGCGAGATGGTATTTTTATATGAGGTAGAGGAGAGATCAAGTCGCGCGTCACACGAGAGAGGAGAGGAAGATCTAAAATCACTTTGTTGTTGGATGCTGGTCGAGGGTCATTACCCCGACCTTTTATCTACTTCACAATGTACCTAGGGTCCTAGTCCATACCTTAAGGATATGGACGGTATATGTCGACGCCACGCGTCTCCAAGTAAAGAATAGGAAAGAAGAAAGTAAGTGCTCAAAGCAAACAGTAAGTGGCGAAAGGAAAAAGTATGTAGGCCGTCAGGTAGGCGTTGATCGACGCTCCGATGCCTGCTGGGCCCGCCCATCGCGCTTGATCTGATCCCTGCTGTCGCAGGTTCTGTGGCGGCATCGCAGTGGCATAGCGATGTCGCGTGCTAGCGACCTAAAGAAAAAAGCGGGTAGATAAAAGAAGATAAAGCCGTTCATGAGATGAAATCAAATACGAATACGCGAGTACCCTCGCAGTCCAAACCAAAAGCGTCCGATGTGTGGCACTCCTCCTTGCCAACGCATCGCCTCTGTCATGACACGGCGTGCGAGCGCGCTCCTGGCGTCGCCCGAACGTGGCCTCTTCATCGGCCGAAATCCATCACGAGAAAAAAAAAATGAGGTGTATAATGCCGGGTCGGATAGCACGTGACGAATCTACAGTTTGTAACTGCGGAGCGGAAATCCCGTCGATGGCTATCTGCCAGTGGTCAATCCAAAGTTTGATGACATTATTCTCTCAACCTTGTCTGCCAGGGATCGCCCCTTCCTACCAAGCATATAATCTGAGCCTGCCGGGATCCCGTTGACTCTCTTCCGGCGTGTGATTCGTGAAAGGGGCGCTAGCTGAATGGCAGTACATGTGCTGAATGGCTGTTCTGACTTTGACAGATCGACATAGTCCCTTATATATGGCCTTATACTTGGTCATCGGTATGCTGTACCATCCTGCTGCCTGCTGCCTTTTCACTCCCAGGATCCTCGCGGAAAGTAGACAATCCCCCTCCGAGTCACCATGTTCGGGATCCTTACCCTCTTGGCACTCGCCTCGGCCTCCCTCCGACTCACCATCGCGTCGCCAGCACTCGTCGACAGAAGCTCATTCGAATTGAGAAATGGCGTTAATTACACTGTATTTGAACATTCAGCCACTCGTGCTAAGATGTCGTTTGTCAACAACAGCGGCATTTGTGAGACCACTCCTGGAGTCAACCAGCTCTCTGGCTATCTCACCGTCGGCTCGGGTATGGTAAGCTATCAAACAACCTCGTTTATGTACCCTTTACGCTAACTGAGGCACTATCAGCATATGTGGTTCTGGTTCTTCGAGGCCCGCAGCAACCCCTCGACTGCGCCTCTCGTCCTCGTGCTCAACGGCGGTCCCGGTTGCAGTAGCATGGCAAACCTCTTCCTCGAGAGTGGTCCATGTATCTTCACCAACGACTCTGGCACAACGCCTGTATTGAACCCTTACAGTTGGAACAATGTTGCCAACATGCTCTACGTGGACCAGCCTATTGGTGTCGGCTTCAGCTATGGTACGGACAGCGCGACATCGACGGTGACAGCAGCACCATTTGTGTGGAAATTTCTGCAGGCGTTCTATGCACATTTTCCCACCTACAAGAATCGCAACTTTGGTCTCTTTACCGAGTCATATGGTGGACACTATGGACCTGAATTTATATCCTATTTGTGGGTCTTCAGCTACTATTATATTTTTTAAGCGACTTGACCATGTTTTAGTGAGTCCCGGAACTCCGCAATTGATCGTCACAAGAAAAAAGGTGTGAAAATTCCTCTTGTTGCTCTCGGGATCAACAATGGATGGGTGAGTCCTACTCTCCATTTTAAGTCTCTCAATGTTCAAGTGGCCCACATATTATAGTTCGACCCGGTTCTCCAATATAAGTCCTACATCGACTATGCGCTCACAAATCCCTACCGTGCCCTCATTACCAGCTCACAAGCCGCAGCATACCTAGACGCATACAATAAGGACTGTCTGCCTGCCCTTAATACCTGTATCAAAGCCCGTACCGATTATGCTTGCCATTATGCTGACGACACTTGCATCAACGAAATTCAAAATCCGATCTTGCAGAATGCAGATTTTGACATCGATGATATCCGTGCCCCTGCTGATGATCCGTTCCCTCCGGGGACTTATTACACGTACCTCCTTGACCCGACGATCCAGAAAGCTATCGGTGCTCGGGTAAAATACCAAGAATGCCCTGACTCCGCGAGTGTAAAGTTCGTAAGGACTGGTGACGGTACGCCTGTGTCATACTTTAAATTCGAGGTTGTTTGTCCCGCTTACTAGTCGCACTGTACGGTAGATGCGCGTTCGTTCCTGTCCACGCTCAGCACAGTAATACAGAGTGGTGTCCAGGTACTCATTTGGGCAGGTGATGCCGGTACGTCCCTTGCATACTACTCCCGACTCTACCCTCTCGTTGGGGTCGCCGAACGCAGCATCGCTCACATCGTTATCTTCCTAATCTCTCACAGATTGGAATTGTAACACGGCCGGCGTGCAGGCGGTGATTTCTCAATTGACATTCGCAGAGTCGGCCGCGTTCAACTCCAAGTCACTAGCACCTTACACCGTCGGTGGCGTGCAGTATGGCACGTTCAAGACTGCCGGCAATTTGTCGTTTTTGAACGTATTTGGCGCAGGTCACGGTGTGCCTGCATACCAGCCTGTTGTCGCGTTACAGGCCTTTACGCAGACGATCAATCAGCAACTGCTGAGATCTACATAAATCCGGGTGGCAAGGGGGTGGGCCACGTATATCCTAATTGCTGTGGTAGTGTTCTGGTGTCGAATGGATACACTCTGTTTTATCCGACAAACAATGTGCTAGATGGCAGGATATAATGTGGCTGCTATTTTTTTTTACGCGCATATCTCATCTCGGCTTTATGATCATTGACAGCTACTTTAGACCATCTACATACCTGGGGGTTATGTGCATACGGATGCACGATGAATGCTTCTTGGTACGAAGGGCCACACGATACCTCAGAAACATACGTATTCTAGAAACATGCAGACATTGATCCTTTGTTGTTCTAGCCAAATATCATAGTGCATGCCGTTGAGGTCACAAGAACCGTTAAGTCATCAAAAAGATAGTTGGTCGATTACTACCGCGCCATTTTTTACCAGGCCGCGGAACTGTTTCTTATGTCGCCGATATCGCCACTGCAAGAGTTCAAAATCAAGCAATTTGAGTAGCGACTTGTACGCTGTTGGTTTGCGCGCGAACACAGTACGGAAGGCCGTCAGGCCCAGCCTGTATCTCTCCCATCAGCGAATCCGATGCGGAATGTCACGAGTCGCACCAACTGACCACGTAACGCAAGTCTTTTCGACCTCGCATTTGCCGCCTTGGGCTGTAGATATCTTGTTCAATGCCTTGCTGCGCATCACGGCGTATGTGTAACGAATTACTTGCTGTATCGTCCCTGTAAAAGCACTCAAGTACTCAGAAACAGTAGGAAAAAGCGTTGCAGTGCCACATACTATGAATGAACTTGGCGTTCTTGCGTATATTGGCACCCCAGCTTCGCAAATAATGGTGCATCCGCATCGCGGTGACCAGGAAATTTTGGTACGAGTTGAGATACACTACGGGAAGCGTGTTGAGGCTTGAATCGCAGAATATTATGTGGCTCTTCGCTCTTCCCAACCTCAAGTAGGAATGATTAGAGTGAGGATTTTGGAAGAGCCCCGTAATGTGAAACATACTGCAACATCTTGTGTAAGAAAGCAAAGCCTGCGCGACGGCCGCGGTCGACAGTAAGAGAATCAACAATGACTAGCCATGGTCTGATTAAACGCCTACAACCACATAAGGGAACAACTTACAGGTATCATGATAACGGGAATAATCGGTTGACACGGACAAATCCTCCATATTGATGAACAGGGCACACCATGGGAAAGCTTGTCTTCTGATGAATACTAACCAACCGAACCGATTACCACCAAGCGATTGTTACTCACATTTCTGTTCTGGTTCCGTGACCCTCACAACACTTCGCTCGCATTCGAAATTTGTCAGAGTCTTCTCCAAGGAGATGAAACAGCCGTATCCCGGGTGTCCTAACCATCAGATTCAATAGATGATACATAAACAGATGTCAGGTTCTAACCTTCCATCATAACGTCAAGAAACTTCCTAGCTTTCGCATGGTCAGTGGTGATGAACAAATAGTCGTCTATGAGCCGGAGCAAGAGCTGTCAAGCGAAAAGTTCGAGTGACTTCTAATCTCGGCATAAGTACACCTACACTCATTGGATCCTGAGTAAAGTTCAGTCGCTTTCGCTCCAGATCTGCGTAAAAGATGGAACAGAGCAGGGATGATAACACTGAGCCTTGCGGTATCCCAACTACTTGCCGGTAGTAATCTTGACCGATCTACTTAGGTTGCTCAACACTACACATGTCACGATACTTGTGTCACGCACTTTTACGATGTTTTCCGTAATATGCTCCTCAAGGAGCTCTAGGACTTCTGCCTTCGAAGAGAAGTGGTATACGACACGGTCTACAAATATGGTGTGCCGTAGCATTGCTGCCAGTTCGGTTGCATATCGTAGAAAATGTGGATGCTCGTCTAGACGGGGATACGGCGGCTCAATATTAAGGTACGGAGAGGATGCATTAGAACAACCAACCATCAGGGAGCGCCTTCATGGCAAATTTGCGCTTGACCTTTCCGGCGGCTTGCATGACCTGCCCGAAACGCGGGAGAACGTAATTATCCTGAAGATAATCAACAATGCATCAAACCCCGAGGATTCCCGTGTGCCGTACTTCAGAAAGAACTTCTCGAAGGATTTGGAGAAGCTTCGACTGCTCAATGGTATCGAAGCATGCCTTTACGTCCACCTTTACGAAGTACAATTTTGGCCTGGAACCAGGCTCGGTGGTGAGTAGCGCATCCCCAAGCGGGTATCATTCATTGCTCACAAGATTCCAGATGGGCTGCTGGAGATAAGACGCGTCTTAAACGCCTTCAGCTGTCTGTAAATTTCATTATGGCCGAATACCGATGCTCCCACAAGTTCGGGTTTCGCGGTCTGCCCCCTGGTGAGAGAATCAGAACAGGAAGTTATTCCTATGACTCACCTTCTCGTAAGTGAGAATCTGGAATGCAGCTTGGAGAATGTCATTGATGGATTGCTGGGGCACGTTCATGTTCCCCTGTAAAATGCGGCAGAGTACTTCGCTTCAAGTTCTGTCCATACAGCCTCGTTTCCTGACTCACTTTGATCTCGGCCCTTTTCCGCCGAAGGTTTACGATCGGCCGTACTCCTGTGTCCTTGGGCAAAAGACGGACAAACGAGAATCCCAATTTTCGCTGGCGTAATATCTCTTCGGCTTCGTACTTGTATGCAGATGTAAATATGCGACATATGAACATGGAATAAGTAGCACCTCTTCCAGCTTAGCGAATGTGACGCTCGTAAGTCGCTCAATAAGGGGTGCACAAAGCACGTCCCAATCATCCTGACGGAAGTATAATATTTTGTTTTTAAATGCGGAGGATTCGGTTATGTAGAACGTGGTCTGTGGATGGATTTAGGAGACGATAAAAAAAAAGATATATAATAATGCCACTTGCTCTTAACAATGGAACGACAAACGACCCGAAATACCAAACGATGAACTCTTCAAGGAGCTCGCGTCGTTTGATGCTATCTGACATGGGTATGTGAGCAGTCGAAGCTGTGCCGTATACGGTCCACCTGCAGGTGGTCGTGCTGAGGCCCTGCATAATACTATGGAGGGACATTGTTTCATAGCGCCGATATGAAATGAAGGCCTTCACGGCTGAAGCACAGGCGACAGTTGAATCTAGACGTGCTACAGAAAATGCAAGTAGCAGCGTACCGCCCATGACCAGCTTGACATTTTTGTCTCCTCCCCAAATCGGTTTTGGAATGACTGCCTTCGTTATCAGGGCAATAAAACGATATACCTACCTCAGGCTCCTTGAGCACGCCAATCGTGAAACGATTTAGATAATGATTACCTCTGCATGGGAGCAGGCAAATTCAGCAAACCTGGGTTTACTCTTCGCGGACGGGTGGCAAGAAGATTCTAATGATGGATTCGGGGTCCTTGCAGTCCGCTGAGAAGGCAGATGGGTCGATTCCTCTGACATAAGCTCCTGGAGATGGCTGTTAAACGCGGACCCCGGAGATCAGAGCCATGAAAAGGGACAGACCAGGATGATACTCGAGTCAAGAGCAGCTTCTTGTTCAGGGCCTTTCAGCTTTGAAGGACAGGCAATGTCTCTCAGGGCTTTGTACGAGCATTTCCCATGTCTCCAGATAACCTTTTCCAGCAACTCTAATGCTGGCTTTACTCTCTTAGGCGTCTTTGATGCACGGGCTGTCTTTGGGCTACGTTTGAATGGACGTATGCAGCAACTGGACCTCCTCGACTCTCACCTTTATCTCTTCTTCTCGGTTGGAAAAATCAGAATACTTATGGGCCTTGGTGGAAGAGCTGAACACGGTTGCAAGTCCATATTCGCGCGGAAAGACATATTTAGATAGATGCCGAGTCGCCTCCATCCTCTTGTGTTGGTCATGAGTCTGAGACCAAGCCCCTTTCGACTGACGAGAAGACGGGTTTAGGATGTTGAGGATGTCTGTATGGAGATGAGCGTATATTACTTCTCATGTATGCACACGAACGCTTTGGTGGAAGACCAGCAGCTATTATGTCGGTGTGTGGAATGTATACTGGCCTGGCATAACATAGATGCCCACGATCAAACAGTATGTCTGCTGGACTTCGCCTTGAGGCATCAATTGAGTGACGTTATGTGTGATGTGTGGAGAACCCACTTGAGTCCCCTGCGCGTACTTTGAAGTTGCTTTTTCGGAGAAGATGCCTCAGTGTGAGGCTCAGCTTTCCTTTTACGCTCCCCAGAGGGAGAAGGGGTAGCCAATGCGCTATTGGCGAGGTCTATAGCTGGAGAGGGAAGAAAGACCAACGGTTTTCCCGTCAACTGGCACAGACATTCATTGGGCAGTGGCACGAATATGCTACCCTCCGTCAGTAGATGCAACATAGCACTCTCCCCAATCCTGATACATCACCAGGCGTAAGACACGTAAAGAGTATATGCAAGGTGCATGCACACACCTCCCCAGCAATGTCTCCCAGTCTGAACCTTGCAGTGTGGTGACATTGGTATTCACGAAGAAGTTTGTGACACCAGAGCGCGTGTCTCCTGCTTTCATCCACGAAGGGTTTTGATTAGGCTTTGGGGGGGGGTTAGTCCAATGCGTGTATGAGAGCCGCAAAGTCCACATACACCACGATACCCAATGGTGATCACATTACTATGTTTCTGTTTCGGACCAGAGAACAGCCTTTCCTGAGCACGCGTGATGACCTGCGGTCCTTCATTAGCATTTGCTAAGTTGTGACAAGTGTGAGAAACACACGACACGCATTGGTTCAAAAGATTGCACCGCGCTGAATCGTGCTTGATCAGATGGAGGCACGTCATCACTGAAAGCTACGTAGGAGCTCGCAAGGAATTGACTGTATGAAGGCAGGTCTGAAGGTAGGAGCAGGACATCATTGATCTCTCTGTCTGACGCAGGGTTAAGAACTATGTTCAGGTACGTCTGAAGGTTGTACACTTGAGAAAAATACGCGTTTAAGATGGAGAGAGTAATTTGGTGGGACATTTGAGGGCACTTGGACACTTACGTGCAGTTAAGATGCGCGACGCGTCGTGGCACGTGAGTGTAAAGCCAGCAGTGGCTGGTAGAGGTTTCCCACACGCCTTAGCTCCCTGACCACAAATTTGAACGGTTATCGAGAATCTCTAGTTGTCATATTGCATTGTAGTTGGGAAACGTTCCTAAACACTCACGAGTACTCACATCTGAACTTCTTGGCGGCGTGTTCCTTTCCTTTTACTCCTTTTACTTTCCCCCATGCCAGTTCTTCAAGAGCTTTCGCTTCGTAAATGGATACCTCTACTCATGACAATACCTCTTCCCCACCGCCCCTGGCCAGAACGTTTACTTGGCGCTGCCTTATAACCTGGACAACCTTCTGGCCTTTTTTTCTTGATGTGGACCCTGATATACTACTACCTCGTATTGTCAAATCCTGGGGACCGCCGTCAGATCACTTGTTCCCTCTCATCTTCCGTCCCGCTTGATCGTCCCCAGACAAGCGTTTCTGTATATTTTCACAGTTGACGCCATGTATCACAGACACGGTGATCCTGGCGTATTGCATAGTGCGACATGAAAAGTCATGAAAAGTCATAAATAGCATACAAGAGGATTCTTCTGCCAGCCAGTTTTGGAACGCTCAATGAGATCGCAACGACTACAATGTTGAAGCGACGCCTCGACGTAGTGAGTACATGTGCAGTAGCGAAGCAGCGATACAGTGGCAAATGGCAGGTGAAACAGCAAGTCAAAGCACAAAGCAGTGAGAACAAATACAGCTAGGTTGGCCTGGCGGATCTTGCCTCCTTCGTACCCGGGGAAGATATCTCCTCAACAGCCTCGGCGGTCGACGACGATGTATCTAAGGCACCGCGACTGAGCCATCCTATTGGTGGAGTAAGTGGTGGCAGTAATCTCCTAGGTGCATCATCTGTACACATACCTTTCAGCTTCTGATTGTTCACCCGTTCCCGCTCCTTATCGATTGCGCGTAGGCGCTTCAGCTCAGCAGTGGCAGCAGGCGCATCTAAAATTGCACATTAAGATGTTAATGAGATACCGCGAGGAATGCACTGCACCACGCAACACATACCTGCAGGGCTCTGTTTAATAATCTCCTCGAGTATTTTCTCCGCACGTTCGAAAAAACCCAGTTCGCCGAGTGCCTTGGCGCGGCGGAACATTGCCTTGTAGTTCGCAGGGTTCTTCGCCAGCGCCTTCTCCGCCGTCTCCTGCGCACGTTTCCAATTTTCGCGCTTGATGTGACACGCGGACATGTTCGCGTAAACCTTCTCGACGAGGTCATCCGCCTGCAAGGTGGTTAGCACTATAGATTTTAGGGGTTCACACAGAGGAGATACGAAGTGCACCTCAGTTCGCTCTTTCGGTGCCGTAGCGTTATCAATGGGACCTGGCTTCATGCCGGAGGATATACTGCCTCTGCAAAATAGGAGAAGGTCGTGAGACAGTGTGTAAATAGCTCGCGCAGGGCGTACAGTGCAGACTTATCGAGGCCCTCAGCGTAAAGAAGCACCTCCGTGGTGGATCAGACGAGAAATATCGATGTGGTTGTACGAGCAGCATACCTCATGATATGCTCTAAGAGCTAGTCAAGGTGCGATCAGCAAAGTCAAACTGATAAGTGGGTTCCCTTTACACACCATCGGTGCAGTTGCCAGCTTTGAAAGCCGCGTCGCCTGTCGCCTTCTTCTCGCGAGCAAACTCTAGTTTGTTCTTTGTAATCTCAGGGTCCATGGATGGTGTGTTATAGGTAGTGTAGAAATAAGGGGCACGGTAACGTAAAACCCAAAGGGGCCGTAACGGTGTCGGCACCGCGCGAGCTATGAGTTTAGACTTTGCTGTTTTGCGTCGTGGCTCACCTGTTCGCGTTACTCTGAGTGGATGCAAACCAAAGAAACTCCGCTCTTCATCTTCTCGCTCGCTGGCGATCTTTGGCAGATTCTAGTAGTGTGTTACTATAGCCATACGGAAGGGAAATTAGCTCTTCAAGATCGTGCAGTTGACGGTGAACAACAACAGAACACCCTTCCTACATTGCATACATAATTCGTCCTGCCATGACTTTGCAGTCCGAGTCGGAGTCACTTCCTTGCGCGTCCTGGACACAACCACGATTCGACGTAACTTACTTTCAAGTAGGTTTCGTTGCGTCCCGAGTCCCAGTCGACTTGCAACTCTACGAACGAGAATTGTACTTGCGTTTGATTTCAACACCGGGGGCATTCCCGACCAATGTTCAGTTTGGGTTTGCACTGGGACGGTCAAGAGCAAGCTATACTGTAGGCATGCACTGGTCTAGTCACGATTATTCAGGAAGAACTGCCATTCCAAGCTCGTTCAATTTTCCTATTCGTCAATGAGTATTAATGGTTTTCCTCACTTTAACACCTTGCCTCACAGCACAGATGAGCGCAAGCCTGCGCGCACGGTCATGATGTCCTGCTTCCGTTGGACCACCACATAGACAAGGAGAGTCTCAAAAGCCACCCTCTTTCTGACTACCTGCTTAACACTGAGTCGTCCATAGGGATACTTCTCTTATTCTACAGCCGAACTTAGCTTTCGTAATCTGATGGAGCGCCGATTTTGAAGCGTTTGCAGCAAGTTAACGACTGTTGTGGTTACTATGATACACCACTCCAAAGCATAGTACAAAGGGGCATGTTGGAGTCTCACAACTACTCGCATGCTGTGTAGACATAGATGTTCAG
>QFDX01000522.1:0-21421 GCA_003315875.1 Lactifluus piperatus | reverse complement strand
GACTGTACCAAACGTGTGCACGTGCGCCATCACGTCGTGACGTCTCTTCTTTTCCTCGGCCGCGGCTGTCTCGAACTGTTTGGCGTCGAGGTGCTGCGCTGTCGTGAGTACCAGCGGTGGGTATTGTGAGCACTGCAACGCATACAAGATTTTGTTTCATCTCATCGATTGCCGCGTCAGGGATAGGCAGTCCAAGTTGCTTCTCGGCAATAGCGAGAGTGAGCCAGAGTTTACGCCAAGTGTGAAAGCGATTCTATGCCCAATTGTAGATGTTACAGAGAAAGCCTGAGGGATTGAATTACCTCGGCGGAAAACAGATGGGCCATTTCCTTGCTAGCATAGCGACTGCAAGGGAATATATTAGTATAAAAGTTGATTAGAAGAAGGATATAAACCTAGAGAGAGGTGTCTGGTAGGTATCGTGTTCTGACATGAAGGATAAGATTAAGATCAAGAAAGTATGTCAAATCCCGTGACGTGGCTAACACGTCGCCGACTTGCTTTTACCGGAAACGTCTCTCTCATCTCATGAATCCGTTTCGCCAGAGAATAACTCTCCTTTCCATCTTCGCTATATTTATATTTTCTTCAAATGTCGTCGCAACTGCCGTCTTGGCAATCGACTATGGTTCAGAGTACATCAAGGCCTCTCTAATGAAACCCGGCATGCCATTCGATGTCCTTCTGAACAAAGATTCAAAACGTAAAATTCGCTCTTCGGTAGCCTGGAAAAACGGCGAGCGACTCTTCGGACAGGATGCGTTTAACATCGTACGTGCACATCACATCATAACAGCCGTCTCGGCCTTCAACTGACCGCCGTACACAATTTAGGCCACGCGCTTCCCCAAGGACTCGTACAACTCTCTCAAATACCTCCTCGGCGTGCCCGCAAATGCCGACGTCATCTCCTACTACAGCACTTTTGCCCCGCCCTCCATCGTTCCCTCCACCCGCTTCACAGCGGCCATCCCGAGAGGGGACCAGGTGACATGGGACGTCGAGGAGCTCGTGGCCATGCAACTAGCGTACGTGCGCGCGCTTGCGGAGGACGCAGCTGGCGAGCGCGTGTACGACGTCGTGGTCACTGTGCCGCCCTTCTACTCCCAATTCGAGCGCGACGCGATCGCAGATGCTGTCGATCTCTCCGGCCTGCGCTTGCTCGCCCTCGTCAACGACGGTGCGGCCGTCGCGGTCAACTACGCCATGACGCGACAATTTCCCCAACCCGAACGACACGTCGTGTACGATGCCGGCGCCGCTAGCACCCGCGCGACCGTGGTCACGTTCTCCGGACAGGGGAAGAAGAAGGAGGGCGCACTCATCACGGTCAATGGTGTTGGGTACGACCGTCTCGCTGGAGGCACTGAGCTCAACCGTCGTCTGCGCGAGATCCTCGTGGCTGAGTTTGAGTATAAGCATGGCGTGCGGATCCAGGATGATCCCAAGGCCATGATGAAGCTTTGGAAGGAAGCCGAGCGCCTCAAAGCCATCTTGAGCGCCAATAACGAGGCATCTTCGCGAGTGGAAAGCGTGTATAACGACATCGACTTTAGCATGAAAGTAACGCGCCAAGAGTTCGAGAATATCTGTTCAGATATGAAACTTAGGTTCGTACAGCCCATTTACGACGCCCTGGATAATGCCAATTTAACATTGGTACGTTGTCCGGACTTTTTTTTTGAGAAACAATGCCACTAAGAACGGTTTCGATAGTCGGATATCGACTCGGTTATTTTGACGGGTGGCGCCACGCGTATACCGATGGTGAGGGCAGCGCTGGTAGCCGCCGTTGGAGAGTATGTCCGCCACACACGCTGTTGTGCGTGCCATCAATAACCAGGTTCTTCTTAGGGAAAAGCTCGCCATGAATGTCAACTCGGATGAAGCGGCCGTTCTTGGCGCTGCGTTACACGGCGCGACCCTCTCCCGACAGTTCCGCACTAAAAATATCAAACTTTCCGATCTTGCCCCGTACGACGTGCAGGTATCCTACCTCGCCGAAACCAAGGCTACGGATACTCCCGGCGTGGCCCCGCGCACGATCACGTCGCCCGCCTTCGCCAGAGGCTCACGGTCAGGCACGCGCAAGACGCTCACATTTAGGCGCAAAAGTGACTTTTCGCTCGCGTTTTCTTACAAGGAGCCACCTGCTAGCGACTTTCCTGTCGACCTGCTCGATGTGCGCATCTCCGGCGTCGCGGAGGCGTTGGAGAATATCACCGCAGCGGGCGGCGTCGACCCTATCATCAAGGCGACCATCTTGTTCTCGGAGTCTGGTTTTGTGTCTGTACCCGAGGCCATCGCCTATGGAGAGATCAAAGATGACTCTCTCGCCGGTGCGTCTGCTTGCTTCCCTCCCCCCCCCCTTCCTCCGGTTGCTGAATAATGTGTGCAGGAAAACTGAAGGGTCTGTTCGGTGATAGCTCCTCTTCCGCGGAGGATGGGTCAACCTCAATTGTGGATTCATCTGCTGCACCCAAGGCGACTAAAGCGGCTACTACACCCAAAGACATTACGATTCCGCTGAACGTAACTGTCAAATTTACGTCTGTCGCACCCATGGGACTCGAGCAGAAGCGCGAAGCACGGCAACGGTATGTTTCTTGTTTTTTTCTTTTTTGTACACCCCTCCCAAGGGGTTCTAATGCGGGGATGTTCACACAGTCTGATCAAGATGGAAGCGGAGGAGGCGGCAATCGCTGCCCGGGAAGAACAGCGCAATATCCTCGAGGGTTACTTGTATAAACTTCGGGACTTGCTCGAGGGTGACAGCCAGCATCTGTTTGTCAAGTGTTCACAGGAATCAGAACGGCGAGCTTTATCGCGTCAATTGAAGGACGTGTCGAACTGGCTTCACGCACATGCAGATGAGGCCCAAACAAGGGACTTTGTAGAGAAGCGCTCCTCCTTAGAGTGTGTAAAATTTCTGTTATTAAACATTTCGGACACGCGTTGCTGACATTGCTGTGTTGCAACGTTTCAGGGCATTAGAATGGCCGATCGTGCATCGTGTTAGAGAGATCGAGGAGTTCCCACAAGTGTTAAATATCAGCCAAATGTGGAACTGGCACACGCGCTTATTCCTGGCTGAAGCGCTCACGAATCTCACTGCAGAAGAGCAGGCAGGGACCACAGGACGATATACCAAGGCAGAGCTCGACGAACTAGAAAAGACGCTCAAAGACCACGAGACGTGGCTAGACGAATGGGTAGAGAAGCAAAGGAGCGTGCCAATGAATCATGATCCGGTGATTGAGACGGAGGAAATGCGGAAACGTGCAAAGGTGCTGGAGACACAGCTACAGCATCTGGTGCAGAAGAAGAGGTCACCACGGGTGCGACCTACGGGTACGAGTAGCACCAGGACGACGCAGGTGCCACTGCACACGGATGAGCCCGGGGGCAGCGAAGGCCAGCCAAGTAAGCACGATGAGCTGTAGTGCTAGATAGTAGAGCGTGGGGATGAGAATAAATTACTATAATTAGACATGAGGGGAGAGATAATCACACCCTAAGACTAAGCTAGCCATTCTTGGTTACCATCTTCGCTCTTTCACTCTCAATTTCATCTTTTGTTCCTCCTGATATTCCTCACATCTCATTGACAGGTGGACGCACAACCGATAATAGTAGTAGCACGATATGTCACGCCGGAGCGTTGCTAGTTCCGTCTACTCGCACGAGCGACGCCTGTCGAAGCATCGAGTTACCGATGACGACTTGTTCGAGTGCGTCACCTTGTACGCTTTCATTTTACCACTTGCCGTTCACGAATTAGCTACGCAGATTTGTTCTTCGAGTCGCGTAAGATCCTGTCCCATTATTACCCCATTTCACGAATATTGACTCTAGATACCATCGTTATCATAATACACACATACACACAGATTCCTGAGTTACCTCATCCTCCCTAAACCCACCAACCCTGCCACTCCCAATCTCGGTAGCAATGCCAGCAACGGCGACGCGCCGCGCGAAAAGGAACGCGAACACTCTTCCTCGCGCATCTCGGGTGCGATCTCGAATTCGATTACTTCCATTGGCGATGTCTTTCGGGACGTCACTGCCCGCGAAGGGAGCAAGAGTGTCAAGTTCCCCGAGAAGCTGCTCAAGGTGTTAGAACAGAGATTGGAGAACATAGCTATGGGGAAGGATCCTGTGTGCGTGTTTTTCTCTCTCACACTCTCCCTTATCCATGCCACAAACACAATACACATATACGTGTTTATCGTGTTATATGTGTGTATCTAGCCTCGGTGCAACGCTGCTGACGAGCCCCCTCCTTCCTCGTAAAGATATTCGGACCAACTCCTCCGAAGAACGATGGCTGTGTTTTATGGCCAGTTCAAAGTGGAGACGTTCCGTCGACAGATGAAGGAGAATAGGAAGATTGAGGAGCTCATCCTTATGTTTGCGTCTCATGCGACGGGTGTCCTCAGGAAGGACCCTACGCTCTCCGCAGACGGCAAATGGAACGTGGAGCTCAACAACCACATTGTCCAGTTTGTCAAGCTGCTCCGCGAGTCCTTGCGCACCGTTAGCCACGTTTCACCCGAGCTGACGGCTCGCCTGGACGTGTATGCCGCTAAACTCGCACCGCCGACGCCGAGCCAGACGCAGTGCGACTCTGGCTACGATTCCTCCTCCACGTCCAATCGCGACTCGTTCTCTTCCTCCTCCCCCGGAACCAGCTCGAACATGGCTGATATGACCATGGTCAACACTGTTGCCAAGCTGTTTCAGATTCGTGCTGACTTGCTTTACCCCGAGCTTGACAAGTTACGGAGTGTGTGCACCGAACGCGTACGTGCGCTTGCCCTACTCTCTCACTCTGATCAACCGATTTACGTTTTGAATTCTGTCTCTTAGGCCGCACTATTAGACCTGAAAGTGCGCTGAAGCGATGTTTTTTGTTCTTTAACCATCACCAATACCCGTTCCTGACTCGAGTCTATATAGACATGTTTGAAAAACATCGCCGCCAACGAACCGTTCCCCGGGTGTCGAGAGGACTTTGATAACGAAGCTGCGTGGCAGTTCTGGAAGACTCTCGAGACGTCCCACCTCTCCCAACTCATGGTCGTCATCGTCCAGTTCAACCCAGAACTCGCAAAGTCCACACCGAACGATGTACTACCCAAACGATCGGCGCGGGGGTCGTTACATGGCCTAGCAGGGCGCAGCGGCTCCATTAGTAGCCGGAGATCTATCGTCGCCATCTCGCAAAATCTTACCGAGGCTGATTTTGAGGCTGAGGACGACGATGACGAGGTCCAAGTGGGCCACAACTTTACCTATATTCCGCCAAATCCCAAGAAGTATTACAAGCGATTATTGGAGCTATGTCTCGATGCGGACCTTCGCGCGATGCATGACCCAAATGTCAATGACGACGATCAAGTGTCGCTTGGTATTTTGTCGCCTTCGAATATTGAACTTATTAATGAGTGCGCGTTACGGTGGAGGATTTCGCAACCTTATCGGGCTGCATGCTTCTTGGACCTCATCAAACAGTTGTTCGAACGCAACGAAGTGCCCTTGGATTGCATACCGGAAGCGCTTGGGGGTATTGCCAAGGTCATGAACGAGATTAGTTTTGATAAGTGGACTATCAATGATGTAAGTCCCCTTGGGTACTCGCATAGCGGATGACGGCTAAGCTCTGCGCAGGCGGAATACCTAATCAACATATACGGTGGCCTTGTCAGCACCTTCCTTGCATCGGTATACCATACCATGGAGACTCTGCCCGACCTTAAGAAGGACGACCTAGTGGGTTACATCGCCGTGCTCACTCAGGTCAAAGAATCAGGCCTTTTGGAACGCTTCGACGTTGACATTATCGCGCGCGTGCAAGATGTCAAGGAGCGTGTGCGCACGGTGTCATCACATTGGTACCAGCTTCGGACTCAGGAGTTGCAATCTACCCCTGGTGTGAACCGTGCGCTCCCGCTCCTCTTGATGACAGACGACATTGAGAAGCAAGCAAAGACTATGGACAAGCGCTTTCCCGAGCCAATTTTACAGCATGACCCGGTGGGCGGGGGTTCCACAATTGGCGTCGATCTAGTCGCACTGCTCATCGAGGCGACCGTGCCGTTGTTCTTGCGCGATCTGGAGACGTCGAAGAAGAAGCTATTCGAAGGTTCGACGAACGGTCCGACACCGGACGTGCCCATTCAAGATATTTTTTCGCTATTTCGGCGGACGAGGACGATCCTGGACATGTACGAAGCATTTTGTACAGAGTAAGTCCCTAGTAAGATCTAGGCTGAGATCTGGTGTTGACCACACATCCGTTAACTTTTAGATCCCCCGCCGAGTTCGACGTTGGTGCCTACTTTGAGCCCTATGTCCGGCAGTGGCTCACTGATACAGACAACAAGACCGCACAATGGGTTGGGGCGGTGCGTTGCAGGCTTTTTCTTTCTTCTCGACCGCTCTCCGCTGATATCAGGTGCTTCCAGGCGATCGCGGCAGACAAGGTTCGTGTACGATTAGCTGATTGTGCACAATCTGTGCTCAAGTTGTCACCAAAAGTTTGAAGCAGAAGGCGCAGATAAATTCAGTTCTTCGATCGTTGACCTGTTTGATTCGCTGCGAAGTCCGATCACTTTCTTGCAAGACTTGGAGTGGTTTGATCAGTATCAAGAGGCCCGGTTCTTCACCAGCCTTGCTAAAGTGGGTGTTCGCTACTATTTCTCGGAATAGGCCTTTCTAACTGTATCTTCTGTGCAGACCATCAGCAAGGCTGTCGAGCAGTACTGTAGAAGTATCGAGGAACTTTTCATGGGGGAGATGTTTCCTCGACCAACGGACTACCTTCAAGCACAAAAGTCGTCCGCATGGCTCGAAAAGGCAAAGCAGCTGACACAAGGCGAGAAGAGGGTCGAACCCTTTAACTTCCAGCCTGCGTCGTGCGTCAAGTTGAACAATGTTGATGGAGCGCGCAAGTTGCTGGACAACATGTATAACCAAATACAAGCGGACAAGCTCACCGAAGTCATCGAAACAAGTGCGCCACCCGTTCCGACCAAGAATGAGAGCCCGCGTTTCCTATTCTCGGTCAAGATCGTCATGGCCGAGAATTTGGTTCCGTTGGACAGCAGCCCATCATCTACATTGGACACTTTTGTCACTCTGAGTGATCAAGATGGCCATCGCGTAGCGAAGACGCGGACAATATACGAAACTCTTTCCCCCCGATGTAGGTCTTCTATTTTATTTCTGCTGCCGCACAACTCGAGCCTTATCTTCCTGGGGCGGCAGGGGACGAGACCTTTGATATCTCCGTGGAGAAGCCCCTCTGGCTCATGGTCAGCGTTCGTGATCGTGCGCTGGTAGGTAAGCATGATACCGTCGGGAGAGAATACATCTGCCTTGATCCGAAGCGTTTTGGCGACTTTCTCGTACATGATCTATGGCTTAATCTGGATACGAAGGGGCGTATCCTGCTACGAGTTAGTATGGAAGGAGAGAAGGACGATATCCAGTTCTACTTTGGCCGTGCTTTCCGTTCGCTGAAACGTAGTGAGGGCGATATGGTCCGGATATTTATCGACAAGGTGCGTGCGACGTGCTACCCAAATCAATGTGAAACTTATTCATAATTCAATGCGCCAGATGTCACCTTTCATCCGTCAATCTCTCTCCCGGCCTGTTTTGAAATCCCTTGTCAAGGGTGGAGACTCAAAGCTGGATTACAACAAGGCTTTCGGGAACGTCACAGCGCTATATCGCTCGGCGCTTGGTGGTGCCACAGCTTCGGAAGTCCAAATCCCACTGCCTGCAGACGAGAAACCGCGAGTCAAACCTGGCGAGCTCACCGATGTTGAAATAGAACAGGCCATCGTCGGGTTATTCGACTATTTTGACGCGAACCTTAGGACGCTGAACACGTATCTGGGAGACTCTACAAAGGAGATGGTCATGACGCGCTTGTGGAAGGAGATCTTGGCCACTATCGAGGGACTGCTCATCCCACCACTCTCGGAGGCACCAAGCGATATGAATCCGCTGACCGATAAGGAAGTGGACATCGTATTCAAGTGGCTCAAGGTATGTGCCTTCCAAGGGGCATGAAAGACTATTGACCTTTCCTCCAGTTCTTACGAGATTACTTTTATATTGATGGAGAAGGACCTGTTCCACTTGAGAGCCTAACAAACCAGAAGTATCGAGACATCGTCTCGATTCGGTTGTACTATGATTGGAGCACGTACGTCGTGATATTCTGCTACGTGTATACTGGGGTTGACGGTGTCACGCCCACCACAGGGACATGCTTATGGAAGAGTGCGTCCGTATGATGCAGCAGACCCTCCGTGCATCACCGTCAATCAAGAAGCGCGCGAAGAGTGTCTATTCACAGCGCAATCTTGGTACTATCAAAGATCGTAAACGAGAAAAGAAGCAGGAAAAGGAGGTCGGTAACGGGGAAACCATCATGCGGATCCTCCGAATGCGGTACGTTGTATAGATTTATGTTTCTGATCTGAGTTGTACCTACATTGAAAACCTACGCAGGCCAAATACGTCCGATTTTATCGCCCAACAACTGCAGATACTGGCAACAATGCAAGCAGAACAGGAAAATCGCGAGCGCCAGCAGCAGAAACGGAAGGTCCAGAGGCCGGGTGGTGCCGCCCGCAGTCCAGATGTGCAATCAATTCCAGAGCTACCCCCTAGACCGCTTGAATAAAAGACTTTTGGGCTGCTACCCCTCTCTTGGCACTGCCTCTTACTTCTCTCCCTTCTCTTTTCTCATGATAGATACCTTGCGCACCATACCACTCGCTACTCTGCCGGTTTTTTTATTTATTGCTGCCTTGTGTTCTTACGATCTGACTACCAATTCTTTTTTTGATGACTTTCACGTATGTACGTATCGGACAACTAATAAGCATTTCGGAATAGGCTTACAAATGCGATACTGTAAAATTCAATTTCGGGGTTTGAGCCAGAAGAAGGCCTCGCATTTATGAACCTGAAAGATGGCTGCCCAACAGGCCGCCACGGCTGCTGGCGTCTATGAGCCCCAGGGGATTGCAGATGTTGTAAAGAGGCGTCTCAGTGTCAAATGTATCACCCGCGCTCGCGCTCGGCCACACACGACGCGCATCCACCGCATCGGTAGCGGCTACGCGATACGGTCTAGCATCGAACTCGTGTTGGGTCGCACGCACACACCTAAACCTGGACCTGGTGCTGTACAATTTGTCTGGCGCGGTGAATTGTCAAATGCGAGCGAAGGTGCGCTCCGCAACTCCAAAAGCCACACCGAACCGGGCATGGATCCATTCCTATAATGTTGTCTTTTGCTCCCACCCCTCGCGCACACTTGTGTGGGCCTCCGACGAAGCAGAACACCCTTGGAAACTATATCCCTTTCCCTTCATCGTAATTACTGGGAGCGAAGATAACAACATCATGATGGCCAAGGAGAGTGCTTTCGACCTTGGATGAAGGCTGTAGCGAAGAAGACAACGATGCTAGTAGTGTATTTTTTGGCCGATGAAGACGCCATACTCGGGCAAAACCAGAAGCGCGGCTACGCGCTGTGTCAAGTGCGGGGTGGCGGGTGGGACTGATGGCATGATTCCTTCGTCGGTCAATGGGCTACTAGTGCAGTAGATTGCTCCATTGTCCATCAAAAAGTTAAAGTTTCTTCGTGCTTGCCCTGTCTTTATTCATCTCACCATCCACTACATTGCAAACAATGCATATTCGTGAAATTAACTAAGGAGGATGTGGAAGACACCAGCTTGTGAGCCACCGCTAGAGCATTCGATGCTCTAGCGGTGGCGCACAAGCCAGTACTAATCTGATTCTACGCCATGCTTGTTGTTTTCTCAAATGTCTTTCATTAGTTACATCAATATGTATACTTGTATCTGACTTGTTAAGTAGAAGTGGAGGATACGCACCGAGCATCGACATCCCATTCGTGGCATGCTTCAAAGTTGAGTGTGAGTTGTATAATTACATAAATCAAATAACGGGTTTGGTTGCTAAACACCGGAAATTTCCGTAAACCGGATTTCTGAGCTGAGGGACGAGTTGTTAAGCGACCTTCAGCAGATCATTCTCCTCTTTCCCCTCTCTTTTTTCAACCTGAGGCGAGCTTCTATCCTTTGACTGTTTTTGCAAGGCCAGGCCTCGTAAAAATTAATACTACCGAAGGTTCGGTGCCGTGATCCCGTTTCAACGCCGCAGACCGATGATACGGACGAAGTTGGGTAAGTGTTCTGATCCGACTCCAGGCAACTCGCCGAAGAGGTCCGAGAAGATGAACGGTATTTTTTTTCGTAGGGAATCAGCTTTCAGCTCCAGCCAAAGTGGGAATGTGTTTGTTCAAACTGTCCTATCATAACTTCTATATCGGTCACACGTACCCTTCCAATCGTGTCTTGCGAGTGTGGTTGCCAGCGCCTAGTGTGATAGAAAATCAACACTCGCTGCAAACCTTCTGTTTACCACGTTCACACATTACTCCCCCCTGGACGATATGTCCCTCTCGATAGCTGAAATCGATTCCGATACCCTCAACTCCGTTGTTGAGCATGTCTTCATGCCTCCAAAACTTCCTCAAGAGGCTCCGACCGAAGTGGATGAACAAGAGACAAATGCTGCGTTGTGCCATCTTCTCATAATGGCTGCTCGGGCTTTCTACAAGTGCCTCTCGCATTCCCAGCAATCGACATGGACTCATATGATAAAGATGATGGTGTTCGTTTGGCAGAATGTAAATGGCCCAGCGGAAGAAACTGATCTTCAGAGTACGTTATCTAATCTGACTGTCGGAGGTGAGTGTCATTACTTGCGTGTCATGCCCTGTTTAACTTAACTTTCAGACGTGTTTGTTATGCATATCCGGGCACAGAACGCTGCTGTCGTTGTGCGCAAGCTTATCAATGCCGTTCGATTCGAAGTGTTTGAGGTCTTACCGCCTGCAAGCGTTGTGATGTCCACAAACGGAAAACTCCTCTGTTCCTACCCAGGTCCGGCAATCCAGGTGTCCGCGGAACTTTTCGCAAATAAATCCTTTCTCGGAGAACTAGCCTCCTATCTCGCACAAATGGACGTCGATGTCTTGGATTCCACTGCGACTACCGTCAAGGCAGCATCTACAGTCCGCGAAGTCCGCGACAGTGCCCATCCAAAGTATATATCCGAGTTATTAGTCGGGATCCTCAGGGGCTTCGGTCAGCCGGTTGATGTGGATCGCATCACCAAACGGATAGGTGACGAGGTGTTGTGGAAGGACGCATACAAACCTTGGCACAGATCGCCACTATGGCTCGTCATTAGGGTGGCACTCCAAACCTCTGAGAATCACGACACTTTATACAAACCATTCATTCTCTTTTTTCACGCTCATCTACTCCGCTTCTGCGTGCGGAGAGCCTTTCCGAGCGAATTACTCTTTATTATGAGGGTCAAGATGGCTCGTCGTCTAGCAAAGTTGGGCTCTGCTGTTTCTGGTGACGTCTACCAAGCGGTGTACGATGCAGCGGCAGAGACAGAGAGACTCCTTCAAAAACGATGGTCAATCTTTCAGAGAAGCAGATCGATTTCTCCGCCATGGCGTCCCGAGGAGCTCGATTTCGTCGCCGATACAGTGATTACGCTTCGTAATTCACAACCATACTTCACAAATGCGCTTCGTTCAACCCTGCGAGGCTACTTACCGGAGCGTTTTACCCCTTCCCATCGACCGCGTCTCCACGAGGTGGCCAGTCTCAGCGAATTTTCGGAAGGGAGACTCGTGGAAGCTGTCTCAGAAGATCGGCACGCCGCCCTTGCAGATTTCGAGTTGTATGTAGAGAGACACCTGGATTCTTGGGTTATCCTGTCTCACAACAACGATGATGCACCGGACATAATTGCGTCCTGCATCGAGCAGTACTTCACCAGCGCACGAAAAATATACGATACCGATCCTGAAGATAATTCGGTCATGATCTTGACCATCATGGACCTTTGGAAGGCCCTGGATACCTTGCTTATCCGACAGTGTCCTTTATTAGCATCTTATTCACCGGAAATCCCCCAGGATTTTATCCATCCATTACTCCTTCACCGCACCGGCTCCTTGCGGCGTGCTTTGCTTATCGAAGAGTACGTGCGTCGACGGCATGAGGGGGTTTCTTGCACGACGTCCATCTTCTCAGACAAAGATGTCGAGTCGTCATTCGCGGTGCAATACTTCCGCGATTCTCAAAGACTTCAACAACTTTATGCTGACATCGATAAACATGCCAAGCAAGAGCGGGTAAAAAAGCGTGATGAACTTCGCACGCTGAATCAGAAGTGGCAATCGCTGATGAAGACAGCCTCTAGGATGAGTCATAGTTACTCTGAGGACGGCATGGGAAATCTCATACACAAGGATTGTGAGAAATGTCGCACAGAGGAGCAGGCTCAGAGCTTAAGGATCGGTGTTCATGAATGGCCTCTGCCCGAAGCAATGGCGGCGGTACAGTTGGTGGTATTCGAGCTTTCTCCTCCGCGCGCGTTTTCTACCTGGCGCGAGGTAACTTACAAGATTCTCCGTGATATTGGAATGTCCAAAGCACGCGACGGTACCGACCAACCCAAGATACTCTTACACGCCTTCTCTGGTCTGAGTTCCTGGGCAACACGGCACACATACCACCGCATTACCATTGGGTCAACCACCAAGTCGTTCAAAGACCAAACACACTACAAGATGGTCCAAATTCCGGCGAATGAGTCTTCTGTCATGGTCAATAATGGTCTATCCTTTAGGTTATTTGATCGTACCAATCGGTCTTGGGCGGCAGGACCTTTTCTTGAGTCTAATGTTGCAACCTTCTGCCAGCCTCCTGTCCCGCTATCAGGCCCATACCGCAACTTGCATCATACCGTGTCTAACACTCACCATACGTCAAATGAGGTGATCGCTGCTCAGGCTCACTGTCCAAAGGAGCTGAGTCTTCACGAATACATGGCATTTTCAACCTTGCGTAGCGGACCACGCTTGCAATGGCTGAATATAGCAAGGGAGTTAGCTTCTCACTCACTTTCGTTTCGTCGAGAGGAGGTGCATTCATTGATTACTCAAGCAGCTTGGCAACTTGGACCCTTAACGGATGGTGGACGCGAGTGGCACATTGACCTCAGCATTGTCGATTTTGGGCGTATTCTCTTACGTGAGCTGGAGGCCCTTCTTGAGAGAGTTCAAGCCAATTGGCTTGAGGAAGTTACCGTCAGGACTATTGGTATGCTATACACGACTCTTCATTATCGCTGGCTCAACTATCTTCAGCTTTAGTGACCAGTCGTCTTCTCTCTTCAGCAGAGGACCCAGAAGTTTGCGCGAGAGCATATACATTGCTGCGGAAGGCTCGAACTGTAGCACATGGGTGGATTGGCCAGTTGGGCTCGAAGCTCGACATAGCACAAGATGAAACAACGCGTTCCAATTTGCGTCACCGATTGTGTTCCCTGGCCGCGACTTGTGTTTCTACTTTTGATGTTGGTTTGGAACATGTTCCAAACATTCTTTCTACTGACGATGATTTCGCTATTGCTGTGCAATGCGCGGTTATTGTCCACGACAGCACTCCGCCAATTCTGGGAGATGACACCTCTCGTTATCTCACCCGACTTCTCAATCGGCACCTCCGATTACTGCACTTTCTTGAACAATTTTTTCTAAAGGGAATACAGACAAATCCATCAGGCTTTGATCGTGCACTGGTACTCTTGTGGTCAGGTTATCGCCGGCGACGCAGCTCGATTTGGCATGTGCTCCCTGCACCCAATTCACGGTGGATCTCCTGCACGACGGAAGGAGGACAGGAAGTTCACTATAACATTATAACTGGCGAACTACTCGTCTCTGGGAAACCGTTAGGAAGGCTTCCTAAAGAGATAATAGAACACCCAACATATGCGAGCGTCCTGGGAACAGTGAGTATTACGATCTTCACAACTCGCATTCATATGCTAATTCCTATGCTCCCTTGACAGAAACTTCTTGATATAGTGCCAGCCGACATCCCCGGAATGGAATTCATGACTAGGTCTACTGTCTCCGGATATCAGGTAAAGACTTTCTTGACTTTGTTATCGGACAGAAGCTAAGAGGAAAAATGAAGATTTTTTTCTCGCTGAGCGACGACAATGTGACTTTACGAGCACAACGACCAGGAGACTCTCAAATCCTACAGCTTGTTCCCCGAGCGGTACTCGATGGTGACTTCCCTAAGTCATTCGTCGGTGATTGTGTTCACTGGCTCGACCTGCGCACTGGAGAGGTCGAGTTTCGTCCAGCTCAAGCTCCGTGGACGCCTGAACCTTCCAACTGGCGACTTCAAGTCCCTAAGGGTTCTAGCCCCTATGCCATGCTTCAAAAATTTGCCGGTGCCGGAGATAACACCGCCTCCACATCCCTCATCGATATTCGCTCAGTTACCTTTCACATGATATCCCGCCTACTTTCTGCGCTGGAATCCCCGGAGTACATTACCATTGTACGCACTCCTGAGACAGTGGAGGCTTCTCTACCCAGATTGCATCTCTCGTTCTTCGTTAACAAGAACTCAGAAATCGAGTGCCGAAGCATACCCGGCTATGTCATCGATAAACTCCAGGCGTCTGGCACCATGTTTGGGCTCGTCAATCAACTGGTCTTGTGCCCCAGCAGTTGCAGCTCCTCCGAGCTACCGCGACGAGTCATTATCCCACAAGGAGATGTCTCTTTCACACTGGATGGGAACTTTACAAGAGTTTCCATAGAGACGGGGACCGAGCAGCTTGTTCACTGGCAAGAGTACACCATCGACACCGATTTGGGACGCTTAGCGGGCAATGTAAGCCTGCGGGGCAACCTATATCGATGCTACTTGCACGCGCTTACGAGTCACTGCCTCCCCGATCCCTTGCTTGGTCATACTGGGACAGAAGAATCCATTTACATGTTGCGAAGTGCTGCTCTCAGGTCATTTCAGCGACTTGGCAGCTACGAGGCAAAACTTTTAGATTCGATAAGCAAATTGACACCGCTCAGAGCTTATTATCCACCACATTTACATTCAATGACAACGGTTATATGGAATGAACTCCCCACTCTCTCGCAGCATCATGACTTTCACCCGGCTGTATGCTCCATTGTTAATCACGCGCATGTGCTGGAAACCCTCTACGATCAATCGGTTACCTTTGACATTTTGGAACGGAACAAACCGCTTTTGAATCGCGCAGCCACCCGCAACTGGGTTTACTACCCACACGATTTGCAAAGCTCCGGGGATGCGCTTCCATCAAGTCCAGGTGATGTTGTCTACAGGTCAAGAGTGGTTAGTAAGGGGGGCAGTGGTGGTCAGGCCGCCTACCGGATGTCTTGGACTGTTTGGAATACCCAACCTTTCCTCTCTCGTAAATGGCTTAATCTATGGGACGCAATACAACCATGGAAATCGATAGGACCAGCTCGCAAGGATATTTCCCTACGGTATAGCCGTTACTGGCTTGATTTCGATATCGCGCAAGACTGGATAGGGATATACAGTCTCTGTCGGGAGGCGGCAAGTTACAACCATCAAGATTTGAAGATCACCTTGGCCTTCAGCCTCGCCGCGGCTAGCTTCAGCCAACCTGACTACAGGGATGTCCTCCCTCTGTTTCTGATATTTGCAACAGATGCCCGTTGTCAAGCTCTTAGACCCCCGCTCGGACCCCAGTACACGCTTTCACACGGCACATCCCCGGATGCTGCGCATTTAGCAACGTTAATATCCAAGTCGGCCTGTTCCATACAACAGACACCTGCACACAAAAAGGAAGTGCAAGCAGTTGGCAAGAAGACCATCGCAAAGCAACGGAGAGAAGAGTATAACAAAGTTATTGAGGACATGGCGTCAGTGGCAGCTCGCACAACAGTGGCACAGTGGCCGAAGAAACAGATTCCTGATCTTCCCTCCGAGTGGTTCGATAAATCCAGTTGCAGGGTACACGTAGAGGCATACTTCCAATCAATTTCGAGGAATTTGAGGCTTAAAGACCATATCGAAGGTTTACAGGAGGTTTTGAGCCATTACGGAACTGATGCTCCCAGCGTCACTGATTTACCCTACACATTTTCTCCCCGGTTCGATGCCACCAAGCCTGAAGCAATTTATTATTCAATTCGAAACTTGTTGATGTTTCCTCCCGTCGTCACAACGCAGTCCCCTTCCGACCCTGTTCGTGCCGTATCTTCCTCCACGACGGCATTACCCAGAAGTGTTCCGCCCCCAACTAGAGACAATGGCCTCGGGAGCCTGATTCGGGAGTTCCAAAGTTCTCAGCAACCACTACGACGGCTCTATGGAGATGATTTGAACAAGAGTTTTATCGAGCTTCTGCGGAAAGAGGCCCTTTCGGCCGCAGAACGCGTCATCCCTTCCTACGAAGCTTTGCGTCACCACCGTGATATGTGTCGCGAAAGGAAGGACGCAATATTTTCTAAGCTCTTGACGACTCTCGAACCGTACCAGAGGGTAGACCAAGTCGTCCGTATTGCAGGTCTCTGGCCTCGAATAACACCGCGATCGATCCTACGTGAATTATCGCGGGGTCGCACTAATACAGCGGCTGAACAATGGAAAGACGTGATTGTCGGCTATGCCGTGGCCTTCCTTAAATACCAACAATCCCAGCGTCTGCTCGAGCTTGCATCAAGACATCAAGATGAGGAATTTCTTCGGGAGGTCGAAACTATCTGCGAAGATGTGGCAGCAGCCTGTTCCCACGACTGGTTGCTGATACAGGTTTGTGTGCGACTCTGTGGAACGTGCAGGAGCTAACCGGTATTACGAGTAGATCGACGCAAACTTTTTGGCTCGCCCATTACAGATAGCAATCGCGCGCGAAATGATCTCGCCCTCCTCTGAACGCAGTACCTCACTTCAGCTCAACATGGGGGAAGGGAAATCCTCCGTAATTATACCTCTGGTCTCTGCAACACTGGCCAACAACTCTTGCTTGGCCAGAGTCGTGACTCTTAAAGCATTGTCAAATCAGATGTTCCAACTGCTTACTAGCCGACTTTCTGGCCTCGTAGGAAGACCCATTTTTTACATGCCGTTCTCCCGCAACCTACAAATCAACGCCTCCGTGGTTCAAAAAATTATCGCCGTTTATAAACAATGTGTTGCCGATGGCGGTGTTCTGGTGATCCAACCGGAACATATCCTTTCACAAAACCTTATGTGCATCGATACGCTCTTGGCATCGCACGACGACCGCAAGAAGCTGTCTATTTCACAGGAACTCAAGACGCTACGGGATTGGCTCGCCAAAGTATCGCGCGACATACTGGATGAGAGTGATGAGATCCTTCATGTACGGTATCAGCTAGTATATACCGCAGGAGAGCAAATGCAGGTCGAAGATCACCCTAACCGTTGGTGCACAACACAGCAGGTATTCAGTCGGTTACGAGTTCATGCAGGGGAGTTACGCGCTCGTTTTCCCAAGATGTTCGAGCTAGACGAGACCCAAAGAGGTTTCCCTATAATGCGGATTTTGGATAATGACGTCTCCGGAAGGATATCCTCACTCATCGTCGACGACGCGCTCAAGGGCGCACTATCCTCCCTTCCCCTAGCCGTCCTCTCACCGAAAATACGAGAAGCAACGCGTCTGTTTATAGTCCAAAGGGATGTACCAAAAGAAATCCATGAGGCCATTCGATCGAAATATGCTGGAACGGCTTTGTGGAACGGAATTCTCTTACTCCGTGGGCTCCTTGTCAATGGAGAAGGAATCCTTGGTTACATCCTGAAGCAACGTCGTTGGAGAGTCGACTATGGCCTTGATTTGAGCAGAACATTGCTGGCCGTTCCATACCGCGCAAAGGTATGTTCTAGGAATGTCGCTGTGTACGTTTACTAAGGGTAAATGTAGGACGTGCCGAGCTTGAGGGCCGAGTTCGGTCACCCAGACGTTGCCATTGCGCTAACCTGTCTCAGTTACTATTACGGCGGCTTAACGAAGGAACAAATACTGCTATGTTTTGATCTTCTGACCAAGCTCGACAATCCTGAGATGGAATACGACCACTGGGTGGAGTTTGAGGCAGACACACCCACGGCACTCCGTCAGCTCAATGGCGTGAATACGAAGGACGACACTCAAATCGATGATTTTCTCATCCCGTTGTTCTCCAGGAATAAAAGAGTAATAGACTTCTATTTGTCAGAGGTCGTCTTCCCGCGAGCGGCCAAACAATTTCAATTCAAGCTCTCCTCGTCAGCCTGGGATCTCGTTGAGGACAAGACGAATATAACGACCGGATTCAGTGGTACCAATGATAATCGTTATCTTTTACCGACGTCAATAATTCAAGAAGATCCCATCTCCCAGCTTAGCACGAATGCACTGGTTTTGCAGTACCTCCTTCGGCCAGAAAATGATCATTATGAATGTACTGAAGGCAAAAAAGGCGAGCGCGAGGCTGCAGAAGCCTTCTTGCAACGTCTTATTAGCCAATCTCCTGAAATACGAGTTCTGCTGGATGTAGGAGCACAGATGCTAGAGCTGCAAAACGAGGAATTGGCAAGGCATTGGCTCTCTCTTCGCCCGGACGTTTCAGCGGCTGTCTTTTTCGACGACTCGGATCATCTCACAGTTCTCACCCAGGATGGGTCCATTACGCCATTAATTTCGTCTCCTTTCAGTCGCCAGCTAGATAGATGTGTAGTTTACCTTGATGACGCACATACTCGGGGAACGGATTTGAAGCTCCCTCGAGAAACCCGTGCCGCCGTCACCCTTGGGCCAAAGGTAACCAAAGACCGGCTTCTACAAGGTGAGTGCATATGACTTCATCTACAGGCTAGTTCTGATAAGTACTCAGGATGTATGCGGATGCGCCAATTAGGAAAGGGTCAATCGGTGATGTTTTTTGCGCCAGGGGAGGTCGACCGTCGCATCCGCAACCTTATTCCGAGCGGCCGAGGGCGTCGTCGTCGCATCCAAGTCTTAGACATCCTTCGCTGGGCCATGCACGAGAGCTGTGAAGATATCCGTCACCATCTTCCGCACTGGGCTCAGCAAGGCTTTGACCACCACCAGCGCTTTTCGGCATACAAATGCTATGGTTCAATTGGGGACCTGGATTTGCTGAAGAAAACTTGGTTGCAGCTCGAATCCAGGACTCTGGAACAAATGTATGAACCTGTTTCAGGCCTACAAGGCATCGGAGCGAGCTCAGAAATAACGCGCATCCCCGCCTTAAGTGAGCGGATGGACCGTCTTGGAGTGACAAATTTGGTAGATGTTAGGATGGCAGAGGAGCAGGAGCGAGAGGTAAACCATGAGGTCGAGAGGGAGCGTCAAGTAGAGCGCCCTCCGAAGGTTCATCCAGCACAGCATATCATTCACGACGATATCCGCAACTTCGTTAACACAGGAAAGCTTCCCGAATCTTCGAAACACATACTTCCACTCTTTTCTCCTATGGGGATCGACAAGGCTCTGGATTCGATGTCGGAATGGTCCCCATCTCCACTCGCAACCATGGATTTTGCGGTCACCATTGTAAATTCAAGCCCAATGCGCCTGACAGACTATCTTCGTCCTGTTAATTGGGTTTTATCAAGTGGATCGGGGAAGAACCGTGTCGTCATGGTAATTAGCCCACCCGAAGCGAACGAGCTACTGCCCATCATTCGCAAGAGCAGCGAAGTTCGGTTGCACCTATATGCACCCAGGGTCAACCCTTCTATGCGCTCCTTCTCAGACCTCGCTTTCTATCTTGTCACCGGGTCACCGGAGAAAGCATGGTCAGCCCCTGCACACATTCGAACGGAATTGAATCTATTTGCGGGGCAGCTATACTTCGATAGTAGAGAAGAATACGAGAAGGTATGCGTACTGCTTGCGTTATACATGGCACACCCGGGTGCAACGCAGATCGAATTAGATGGGTTTGTACGTCCGGCGTACCGGACTGGGGAGAGGTCGCCATTTGATACAAGCAAGACAGCCTTGTTCAAGGCGCTCATTGGCCTGCGAAGGAAAGGCATGGGATATGGCGGGACGGACCTCGGACGGGTTCTGGATGCTCGTCCTTTGAGCAGCGAGTTCGAGTCGCGCAGAACGAAATGAAGGGATTACCCTGGCCCGCAGGTGTATTTGTTGTCGTGCCTGTATTATTAGAGTAACTTATAAGTACTAGACTTGCCATGTATTCACATGTAGTTTGGGCTTGAGTGGGCCTGCGCGATATTTATCTCACAAGGATTTGCAAAAAATTTGGTCTAATTCATCAATGCATCAACCGGCAATGCTTTTGGATGGTTGAGATCTACACCCCCAGACACTCCTTATTTTCAATCATAGCGGAGAACCGCTAGGTAAGCTAGGGGTTATCTCGCTACCTAAAGAAAAAAGGGAACATTGAGGAGAATTTGTAGGCGCACGGCGGCGGGAGAAGGAGAAGCAGCTAGTCAATTAGAAATGAAATGCCCTACTAGTATATGTAAATCATTTTTCTTTCCCAGCCCCCTCATCTCCGTTAAAGAACCTCTTCAAAAGTGAACTGACCTGATCTGTGGCACTCTCCCAGACAAGCAAGACAGATTGGGAAATGACCAATCCATGTGGTTTTATTTGCTCCCAAGCTAAGCTTGAAGAATAGAAGTTACAAAGTCTACTACACGTCCAAAGTATTTCCGCTCGCTCGTAATCAGGAGTTTTGATCAGAGAGGATTATGTGTGGTTTGTGTGTCATTCTAATACTCTTTAGGACGCTGGCGAACCAGCTGCCTTGATGACATCCGCGGCCTATACGAGAACGGATTTCGTGTCAGCCTGAGTAGGAGGGATGGAGGATGGAAGGGGGGGGGATTCGTCACCTTTTCGGCGATTGCAAACACGGTCGCCAGGGGCGCCACCGAGAAGGTTAGCGGGATGACGCTCGCATCTACGACGCGCAGGTTGGCAGTGCGATGCACTTTAAAGTCAGAAGCGACGACACCTGGTCGGGAAGCAGAAAGTCGTCAAACATGCGGTCTACATAATCAGGGTTCTAAAAAAACAAACTCACCCCTTAAGTATTCTGGTGCAAGTGCGGCCGTTCCTATGGGATGGAAAGTCGACTGTAGGTTTGTTCAATTAACGATTGAATTTATATTGTTCAAAAAGAAATCAAGGGGCAGGCGGTGTAACTTACGATCGCGTTGGAACGGGTATACGCGGCCCACTCGTCGAACGTGTTCACGCGGTCTTTGCCTGGAGCGTTCTCGTCGACGAGGTGCTCGCTAATCGGCCCCACGTGCATCCACTTGCGGAGCCATGCCGTGGTGATCGCATGGAACGCGACGTCTGTTGATGACAACCGGCTGTCAAAACTAATAATGGTAGAACTCTTACTGAACCGACTGACCGAATTTATGTCCGAAAT
>QFDX01000515.1:0-31803 GCA_003315875.1 Lactifluus piperatus | reverse complement strand
GCACCGAGTGGCGACCGTTTGGGCTCCCGCGACGCAAGCGACCACTACACAGCGTCGTGCTTGCGACCGGCATAGCTGAGAAGATCGTCAAGGACGTACGCGGGTTCCTCGAGCGACGAGAATGGTACGCGGACCGAGGTAAGTACCCTCTTTTTTTTTTATTCCTCGCTTTCTTCTCTTGAGGACGAACTTGTGTTTTTTTTTTGTTGGTGTGCCTGCTTCTGGTAAGGCATTCCTTATCGCAGAGGATATTTGCTCCACGGACCGCCGGGATCGGGAAAGTCGTCGTTTATACAGGCTCTCGCTGGATCTCTGTCGTACGACATATGCCTGCTGAATCTCTCCGAGCGTGGCTTGACCGATGACAAGTTCAACCACCTAATGTCGAACACGCCAGAAAGGAGCTTTATTCTTATCGAAGATGTTGACGCAGCATTTAATAAGCGCGTGCAGACCAGCGAAGATGGGTAAGTAGTCGCCAACCTCTCTCCTGCGGACGTGATTTGACTGAACAGGAAACAGATACCAGTCTTCTGTGACCTTTTCTGGATTCCTGAATGCTCTGGATGGTGTCGTTTCTGGCGAAGAGCGTATCATATTTCTCACAACAAATCACGTAGACAGACTCGACCCCGCGCTCGTCAGACCCGGTCGTGTAGACTTGGCCGTCCTCATTGACGACGCCGATCCAGAGCAGGCAAGAACGCTCTTCACGAACTTTTACGGAAATGGACAGACGGACGACGGTGTTTCCGATGAAGTGGAGCAGCTCGGGATGCAACTACAGGAGATTGTAGGCAATGGCATAAAAACCGGTCGTCGGATAAGCATGGCAGCATTGCAGGGTACATTCATTAGGCACGACGCAAAAGATGCCCTGGGATCAACGAGGAAGCTTTTGGCTGCGCATCCATAGCCCTCCGCTGAGTATAGCACAGTACAAGATGAATCGACCCGCGTTCTCTAGAACACTGCTCTTCTTTTGCGACCCGTGTATTTGGAATCGTGAGGGACGTCTTCTTTTCCTCGTCGCCGGTACAGCTGGAATGTTCAAGTGTGTGATGAGATGAAGGAAGAGATAGGTAGTTTTTATGGGACCAACGTACTTCCTTCTTGCGCAAAATCCAATCCTTTCCACCTTTGATGACTTTCTGTTTCCCGTTTCTCTCTCTCCGCAACTCTCGCTGTCGCCTCTTCTCAAACTTTGCCCTTATATCCTCACTCTCTACGCTACTGTCGCCCCCGAGCCCCTGGGGGACCTGTGCCCCCCCTCCTCCACCATCGCCCACGAAAAGACAGAGGAACACCTTGCGTGCCTTTTTGGAATTTGGGTAGTCGACCACGACACCTCCGCCAAAGCCAGCCTTTTGGGCGATCGAGGTGATCAATTGTACTTGGTCATCCGAGGACGGGTAGAACTGCAGCACGGCGCGCGAAGGGTTGCGAAGTGCAGAGTGTAAGGTTGTGAAGAAACGCGTCAGGCGATGTGGTGGCGAGGACGTTGGGTGTGAAGTCTCGGCGTTCAGCAGCCATTGTAACACGGAGATGCTGCGTGTCGGAGGCAAGTATTAAATTTTGAAAGATCAACGATTTAGGAGGAAGGGCGTGTGTCCGCACCTGATGGCACCGTCGAAGCTCCCTGGTCGGAAACCAAAACCTTGCCCGATATCTTGTAGGAACAGATCACCTTCAACCTCACGCTCCAGGGCCACCTCTAGCTTAGAAGTTAATTTCATTGTTTTAAAAGCTTTAGCAGAAGGTACTACTCACCAAGCATACTAGGAGCTATGTCGACTCCTGCCCATAGGTATCCCTCTTCGTCCAAGATCTCACCGGAGAGCCCGGAGCCACAGCCAATGTCCAGAAGGAATGCAGGCTCGTCTGGTGGTAGGTTAAGCAGCTCGATGGCGCGGTACGTCATGTCCGCTTGGATCTGCTGGATGCGAGTACTGCAGATTTAGCATTTTCAGGTTGGAAGAGGGTACTAAAAAGGAGCGGTGATAGGTAACTTACTTGTTTGTGTATTTCGTGGCCTCTGTGTCCCCATAGTACTATGATCTTGTTATTTCCAAGGAGAAATGCAGTAAAAAAGCGAACGCACGATCTCTGGTGGGGCTTGTAATTCCGGACGAGACATGTCTCTTTTTCTCGATAAGATGATATACCTGTAACTCCGCAAGTGCGTCTTATCAGGCGTGTGAACGACCGACCCGTGACTCTGCTCTACTCACCGATGGCGACTTCAAGTAAACAGTACAAAGCTATCGGTGAAGACCTCTGGAAAGGGCGAACAGAAAAGATTGTACGTCAACGGGGTCAGTTTCCTATTTTTGCTGCTACTTGACAGTTGGAGGGTATTTCCAGAATGCGGAGCTGTTCGCAATGACATACGGCGCGCTCGTCGTCCAGCTCATACAGGACTACGAGGACTACGCAGAAGTGAACAAGCAACTCGAAAAGATGGGCTATAACATCGGTACACGTCTAATCGAGGACTTTCTCGCGCGCAGTAACATCGGACGCTGTACAGACTTTAAAGAGACCGGCGAAGTGGCTGCAAAGGTAACCCGTTTATTCCTTCTCCGTCATGACCTGCGACACGTCTTTTTTGACGACGTCGAGGGGTTGTCCCTATATATATAGGTTGGTTTCAAGTCGTTCTTGAATATTACACCGACTGTCACGCATTCGCCACAAGCACCTCCTTCGTCGCAGTCGAGCACGTCTGCAGGACAGCCAGGGTCAGCAGCAACACCAACAACACCACAACCATACTTTATTCTCACATTAGAAGACAATCCCTTGACGGAATTCGTAGAGCTTCCGGAGGAGGCGATTGAAGGCGGGCTGTGGTTCAGCAACGTCTTGTGTGGTGTTTTGCGCGGCGCGCTCGAGATGGTACGTGTAGTTTGTTCATTCTCTGCTCTGGCTTTACTGACGCGGGATTGCACAGGTTCAAATTCGGGTAGAAGCTCAATTCATATCTGATGTTTTGAGAGGCGATGAAACTACGGAAATCCGTGTCAAACTCGTCAAATATCTTGAGGAAGAAGTACCCATTGGCGACGACTAAATTTTAAAGACCACATTTGTTACGGGGTAACTAGAGTATGTACGATAGACGTGAAAAGTGCACCTTTTTTCATTTTATGACCACACCACAGTAAAGGGCACAATTCTGGAGAGTATACAGTACCTCTGGATGTGGCTGCCCTTGCAATTGTTACTCTGCCCGCGTACTTAACTCACAGTCATCTGCGAGTTGCGCAATATTCTCGCGCCCCAAGTTCGTCGAACTATGCGAGGAACGCGCAGAGGGGTAACTTGAAACAGACGAGAAGACGAACTACAGGAAAGCAGCTAATGGTTTGTCACCCATAGGTGCGAAGATAAGAGCTGGCGCACGCAACCGTTACAGTTCCACTGGTGGAGAATCTGTAGGTGTGTATGGATGTGTTGTCTGGCTTTTGTGTTAAGGCTGGGGGGGACGATGAGCGCAGCCAACCTTGACAAAGTTAATGGATTTCGGCAAATGAAGAGGCCACACTCGGACAACAATCATAGATCTGCTTGGCCTGATTTGATTTTCATCTTCATTTGTCTTGATCAAGGAGATTCAGTTCAAAGGTTCACAATATTGCCAAGAAACAAAGGCTGAACGCAGCCATCAGTTTTTGATGCTGGTTAGATCAAGGAGATTCCGTGAACAAGACAGACCTTTATTTAAGGAATCCAAGACTGTCAAGACTCAGTAACAAAGAACACGAGAGCATGCCAGTGCCGATCTCCAATACGTAGAGTTGTTTCACAGTTTTTAGAGAGTGACAGAGACAGATGACACTGTACGTGTGACTTAGAGACGCACATGGATAACTCACGGCCTGACAGCCCGGTTTGGGCCAGCTTTCTGGCCTTAGGCTGGGCCAGGAACAGCACTAAAGTGGAGGAACGCGAGCCGCGGTGTCGCACCGCGGGGAGAGTGCCCAACCCAGTTCAAGCCTTTAGCAAAGTTCCTGCCTGAAGATGGGTATAATTAATTGGCATGTTCCGTTGAATATTGGTAGCCACTGGCATGCTCTCATTGCCATTTTTCTCCTGTAATAACGTTTTTTTTTGTTTATTCCTCTGACTTTAACCTATGTATGTGGAAAGTTCCTTCGCATTGTTCTGCTCCATTTCCATCCTCCCTCACATGAGCACAGAGCATCCATTCCTATTTTCATCTCAGACTTAAGTTATTTTTGCGTTTTGAACGTATATTTTCGAGCGGGAGGCAGAATATTTGTAACCCAATTCGAACGTTCAGGCTGCATTCATTCCCTTACAATGTCCCGTCCCGAGCAAGTTGATGTCCTCGTGGCGCATCCAAACATTACGTAACACTGTTGTAAGTCCATTTGTATCACAGATCTCGATCTCGATCATACACAGAAGAACTTCTGGTTGAACCATTACAGAATCCAAAGAAACACTTCGACTTCACAGCTCTGACAGACCTCCGAGTTCATTTAGTTGGTATCAGCATTGGTGAATTGCGTGCTTGCAAGCCCGACTTGCGAGTTGGTCACGTCATACACGCTGTAATAACGCTGCAAAAATCCGAATCCGTCTGGATAAGATATGTCGTTGTCAAATCATCGCAAAGCCCTGCTCGCAGAATAACGAAATCATACCGATGAAGTCGAGCCCCTGACCGGACGGGCTGTGAAGGTCATTCACAATGAGATAGATGTTTCCTGGAACACCCCCGATCTCGGCGTTCAAAGCACGAGGCCAGATTTGGGCATTGGGAGTGAGCTCAAACGAATTCCCGCCAATATTGAAGAATAGCGACTGCAGATTGTCGAATTGGTCGGGAGTGATTGTGAGAAGACCAGTCGTCCTAGGACACAGAAAGAAAAATGAGGTAAGCACTTGACTCAGAAGCTCCGCGGTGAATAAGGCAGAACGAACTGGTCGAGCGTTGCTCCAGTAACTTGTTGATACGCCTGGAATGCGTCTGCAAAACAGTCAGCGCTGAGAGCAATGCTTTTGTGGCATTATAGAAAGAATCGAACCAGTGGCAATGAGAATGAGCGTAGTTCCGGTATCAACAATACCAGCAGTCAAGTTGAGGATGGTTTGTCCGTCGGGACCGTACGTGATACTTTGATCGACACCCCAAAATTTGCTGGCAGGCGATGTGCTCGTGATGGGCACAAAGTTCACATCACCGACGATCCTATTGTGACCCATTCAGCCTCACGTCACAAATGGACAAATATTAGAGCATACTTGGTTGAGTCAACACCGCCGAATGTGAGCTCTCCGTTGGCGACGGCGCCCGCCGAAGTAGTCGGCTGGTAGAAAATGCCGATGGACTCGGTAGTAATCGTCCCCTGCTGGGACAGATTGTCGGTCAAGGTCGGGACGGGGTCACCCCCCGTCACGGTACCAACAGTGAGGTCGACCGGGCCAATACTGCATACATTTGATTTAGTAAAATTATGGAACGCTTTGACAGAAAATGGCAATAGTACCCGAGGATACCATCGACACCATTGAAGCCTTGGGAGGAAGAAGCAACACCGATGCTTTGGGGATCGACAATGAGGGAGGGAGACAGGGTCACTCGGTCGGTGACTAAATCCGAAATCCAATATGTCAACTGATAGTACGCAGCTGTACGCCTGTGACTGAATACGCACATTCTGTTCCAGTGAATGAGCCAGACCCGTAGTGGACGGTCTGTGATATAATTGAGGACAGAGGTCTTCCGAATGTCGAACTAAAACTCACCACAGAACGTCCAAGATTCTTACTGGTATCTGTAGGCGTGTACGGCTTATTCGCACCAACCCAGGTATTGGAACTGCCAGTGTCGATAATGAGGGTATAATCAGTGGGGGGATTGCCGACACCAACGGAGGCAGTATAAGTCACGCCTGAATATTTCAGTTTTCAGAATCACGACGTTGGCAGGGGGGGGGGGGATGCAAACAGACCTGAGTCAGTGACATCAATAGTGTTGCCGGGAGCCTGAGCGTCTCTGGCACGAACACGGAGCTCGCGTGATTTATGGGCAATCGGGCCGTGGGGCTGGACGCCAGCAAGAAACTTCCGTGCGCGTGCACGATCGCGCGCAACGATGTTGTGCGCACCAACACCGGCTTTGACAGAGGAAGTAAAACGAATAGACATGAGTGCAAATCTTGCAGGAGAAGAGCGGGACCAGGGAGTATTTTTATAGAGGAGATGGGGAGCGCTACCAATATTTGGGAATTGGATCCGAAAGCAAGGGGCAGCCACGGGCGAACTAAGTGCCTGAAAGTCCTAGGATAGCCGAAGCTGAATTGAAACTGGCCTCTCGAAATGGACCCGGTGTAAAGTCCATTGCGACAGAATTCTGATGGAACAAAGGAACTGTCAGCGTCGGTGATAACAACCATTTCGCTTGACCATAAGAACTATGGTGCTGGGCTGGAGGCCTCGTGATGTGTCGTCCCTGCGGTGAAGCTGCTGAGTTACACATTGCTGGAGACGTCAGTTGATGTGCCTGGGTTCTCACGATGCTCTGCCGGTATTGTCCACAGCTACCCCACTTGTGTACTTGGAACCTATTGACGGAAGTATTCTGGACCATTCTCCGCGGGAAGTTTGTGCACAGAGTGGCATGTGCCACTTTCAGATGATTTGGGTTACTGTGATTTCAATGCTACCGTCTTCAGGTGGCTTGACTGGCTCAAGAGGCATACCAGATAAGTAATAAGGCACATAAACGACCGTCCATGAAACTTGCGCCTTGAAGCACTGGGACCCTTGATCACAGAATGGGGACGTAATGTGTTCAATTTCAAATTACCGCCAGGGAGCACATCCATTCCCCGCCGTGAGTACCTAACCAAATTGAGTGCGACTTCATTCCAAACAACACAGTTTGATGGGCTGCATTCCCTGCGCAAACCGGGGCGCACTACTTCCTAAGGCCGGGCAATGACATGTCAATTTATCTGGCATTCCCGATACGTCGAGTGAAACACGGTCATCGCTCAACTCACCCGAACCTGGCATATCCTCCACGACGAATATCACTATAAATGAAGTTTCAAGATCCCCTCGCAATAGATAGCCTGCCAGTGAAGCAAATCTAAATTGACTCACCATGATGTTCCCTTAGTGACAGTGGCCACTGCCATCAGCCATATCGACTTTTCCCCCTTCGCATGTATTGTATTCCACCCACGTTTCCTCCAGTTTCCAACGCGCGACCGCCCTGCGCTTGTGGTCAGGTAAGACTAGGTGCCATAGTACCGTGACGGTGCATCCTAGGCTAGGCTTCTTATGCTGCCGCATCTGGCTCTCACTATTGGCGCCGGTATTAGTATCAACATATTTAGGGGTAGGATATGCGCAGGAGCCTCCGTGACGAAAGAAGGTGACAGTAGCCTACTTTCCACGGACAAATTCCGCACGTAATGTAAGTCACCCAAACAACATACAGAAGGCGAGTCCCTGAAGGGGGGGGAGAGAAAGCGATAGGGAAATAAAACTCAGTTCACTTAACTTGGTCTTCCATTGACTGGTTCTGTCCGACAAGGAGGTGCGGTGTATTGCCGCATAGGAAGGATACAAGGATACAAGGTCAGTCCGGGAAGGCGGGCCGAATGGATGTTGCTGCTGACCGTGTCAAAGAATGACGTCACCGTATGTAATTCTAGCAGAAGCCCATTTGATCAGGCGTCGATCAGGTTCAAATGAAGTATCTACTTAACTTACAGTACTGTACCGTCGAAATGCAGGCTTCAATTACATATACTGGGACACCCCCTGGCACGCCATAAAGTTGTTCGTTGCGAGAAGTCACCGTCAGTGACAGTTGGCAACTTTGAAAGCAGTCGCGACCGGCACAACGATGGCCGACCTGTGGTGGATGTGGAGGATGACAGATGCGTCTATCTCCAGCTGTGGCACATACACTGGCAGGTGCGTGTGCCGTTTTTCTTCAGCGTTCTGGCACTAGATCCCTTCATGGTTGTTGTAGCGTTATAACGTCTTCTTTCCCTCTGCTTTCCTCCGTCCCCTCTACTGGGGGCTTCAAGAGCATTCTTCGAATCCACGGCATGAGGGCCGACGTTTGAGCAGGCCAAGGTGTCGGCGTTGACCAATGATCCACCGATGGCGCCTGCCTGCGTCACGTTGGCATGCTCGGTGTGCCGCACTTGCGGGGCATCTGTACCTCCATCGTTGCGCGGGTTATCGTCATGGGTCGGTGTGCGCGTAGCAGTATAGTAGTTTGTTACCATTGTAAGGTCAGCATGCTGGTCACCCCTCGAATCACGTTCCTCGCCTCGCCGACCACTCTTTCTCGCGCCGTCCAGCCTGTGCCACTGTGGGAAGCGAGGTAACGCAATTATGTACAGGGTAAGTAATACGGTATAAAGTGCGATAATGAGTGTGAAGTACTGACTTCAGTCTTTGGGCAAAAGACTGAGGGGGTGCAACTATGGACGGCACGCGTTATATGTAAGGAAAAGGGTCCGATCTAAAGAAAAACGAACGTATAGTATGCTATAGTAGTTCTGGGGGAACGTGCTAAGGGAGCTAGTCCCTGATCCCCCTACCTCTAAACCGAAATCGGCCTGTTGGGCGAGCCGAGTGCGGCTGTACCAGTTGTACCTCCAACAGCCACATCCCCTGGCCCTACCGTCACCCCCTCGTCAATACAACGCCAACACCGGCATGCCACCGCTACCTCCTAGGAGGTCGAGCGCACCTCGGCCACGACCCTTCTACGCCTCGGTCTTATCATGCCTCATGTCTTCTTCATATTTCCCTTTCAGCTTCATTGTTTACATCTTCTCCCGCGAGGCTTGTGCCCCTTAGCTACAGCTCCCTTTGTATTCAACACAGTATAACTATAATTCAAGGGTAGCAAGAAAGTTGCCATGCGCTAGCCCCAACGTGTCCCTTTTCGTTCTGCGTGCCCGACTCTTCAGTAAGCTTCAGTAAGGCAGAGGAAATCAGGAACCCACCACCTTTATGTAAGCAGATTCTGACAATATTCTTGACAACCACTACATTTCAGCACCTCAAAATAAAGGCATTTTAATCTAATGGGCTTGTAGAGGACATCATTAGCTATCATTTGGTAAAGAGATTATTTAAAAATCTTGAGAAATAAAAGAGCAGATGTAAAAATAAATATTATTGAGTTACAAGTGATTGTATTTACATCTAGGCCTTAGAAATACAATAATCGAAATTGCGACCCACAACATTTGTCGTGGTCACATGACTATATCACGTGACTATGGCTAAGGGAGAAGAGGCCATCTAGGCCATCTAGGCCCCGGGGCTGTCAAGTGCTCAGGCCACCTGGGCTAATTGACACTACCACAACCACCAAACACTTCCACCTGATATGATTGCCAAAGCAAAGGAGTTCAGTTAGCATAAATTGTATATGTACATCTACTGTGACTAGTTTTTTGAAAAATTCCCCACTGCTGAGTCAAAATTTCTCAAAAACTTGTGAGATTTGTTGGCTTACATAAGCTTAACCCTAGGGTTTACTGCTTACATAAAGGTAGTGGGTTCCTAATTTCCTCTGCCTTACTAGCTTCAGTTCCCGAACTCACCCACGTGACTTGGAGCGCATACACCATCACCACCGTACCATCTCAAATTTGGACCGTTCCCTCTTCACTTATAGTACTTGTTACTGCTCCACCTCAGTCTCTTGCCCGCAGACGAAGGTTAGTAGTTTACAACTCACTACAACCTTCGACACCGCTTCAACGCTTTAGTTGCTCTTTTGATTCTTCAAAAGCTACCGATCCTTTTCTCGTTTCGGCAATTCGTCAGCGGGACTTGGTCTGTCTTCATATGACGTTATCTTGCCACTACCACTATCAATGCATCCATTCCCTGTTTTTATCTCGTACTCGAGCTGTTTTTGAATTTTGAACGTATATTACCGAACGGGAGGCAGAGATTTTGTAATCCAACTCGAACGCTCCCATCATATTCAACGTTCACCTTAAGACCCAAGCAGGGCTCGACCTCATGCTCCATTCCCTTGCACTCTCTGGAGCGGCCATGATGCATGATGTCCAAACAAATTATGTGAGTCCATTTGCATCACAGATCTCGAGACTGTCATACATCAACGACAAAAAACGCGTTAAATCATACAGAATACAGACACCACCTCGATTTCACAGCTCTGACAGACCTCCGAGTCCATTTAGTTGGTATGAGCATGGGTGAGTGGAGTGGCTGCAAACCCGACTCGCGAGTGGGTCACGTCATACACGCTGTAAAAACGCTGCAAGAACCCGAACCCGTCTGGATAAGAAATGCCGTTGTCAGTCACCGCGAAGTCCCGTCCGCGGAGTGAGGAAATTATACCGATGAAGTCGAGTCCCTGACCCGACGGTCTGCCAAGGTCATTCACAATGAGATAGATGCTATTTGGATTACCCCCGATCTGGGTGTTCAGAGCACGAGGCCAGATTTGGGCATTGGGGGTGAGCTCATACGAACACCCGCCAATATTGAAGAATAGCGACTGCAGATTGTCGAATTGGGCGGTAGTGATTGTGAGAAGACCAGTATGATTCCTGGAATACAAAAAGAAAAAATGAGGTAAGCACTTGATTCAGAAGCTCCGAGGTGAATAAGGCAGAACGAACACGTCGAGCGTTGCTCCAGTAACTCTTTGATACGTCTGGAATGCGTCTGCGGGGAAAGTCAAAACTGAGAGCAATGCCTTTGTGGCATTACAGGAAGAATCGAACCAGTGGCAATGAGAATGAGCGTAGTTCCGGTATCAACTATACCAGCAGTCAAGTTGAGGATGGTTTGTCCGCTGGAACCGTACGTGATACTTTGATCGATTCCCCAAAAAAGGTTGGCCGGCGATGTGCTCGTGATGGGCACGTAATTCACATCACCAATGATCCTATCTAAACTGTGGCCCATTCTGCCTTATATATAACAAATGGACTAAAATTAGAGCGTACTTGCACGGATCAATACCGAATGTGATCTCTCCGTTGGCGACGGCGCCCGCCGAAGTAGTCGGCTGATAGAAAATGCCAATGGACTCAGTAGGAATTGTACCCTGCTTGTACAGATTGTCGGTCACGGTCGGGACAGGGTCACCCCCCGCCACGGTACCAACAGTGAGGTCAACCGGGCCAATACTGCATACATGTGATTTAGTAAAATTATGGAACGCTTTGACAGAAAGTGGCAATAGTACCCGAGGATACCATCGAAATTACCAAAGCCTACGGAGGGGGAAGCAACACCGATGCTTTGGGAGTCGACAATGAGCGAGGGAGAAAGGGTCACTCGGTCGGTGACTAAATCCGAAATACAAGATATCAACTGGTAGTACGCGGGTGTACGCCTGTAACTGAAAAATGCGCACATTCTTCTCCAGTGAACGAGCCAGACCCGTAAGTGACTGACTAATTAAGACAATTGAGGACAGAGATTTCCGTATGTCGAATTAAAACTTACCACGGTCTTTCCAAGATCCTTACTTGTTTGGGTACGCACGTACGGCTTATTCGCACCAACCCAGGTATTAGAACTGCCAGTGTCGATAATGAGGGTTAAAAAGTGGCGGGATCGCCGACACCAACGGAGGCAGTATAAGTGATGGCTGAATATTTCAGTTTTCAGAACCAGGAGGCTAGCAGAGAGAGGGATCCAAACAGACTGGCATCAGTGACATCAATGGTGTCGTCGTCAGCGTCATAGTCTTTGGCAAGTTTCGCGTCACCGTGACTTGGAGTGAGGCTGGAACCTGCACGCCTACCACGAACACGGAGTTCGCATGATTTATAGGCATTCGGGCCGTGTGGTTGGATGCCAGCAAGAAACTTCCGTACGCGTGCACTATCGCGCGCAACGATGTTGAACGCAATCACCGGCTTTGACGGAGGAAGTAAAACGAAGATGAGAAGTGGACATGACTGCAGATCTTGCAGGAGAAGAGCGGGACCGGGGCGCATTTTTATAGAGGATATGGGGAGCGCCACCAACATCTGGGTACGGAATCTGGAGGCAAGGGACCGTGACAGCCAGAGGCGAACAAAAGTAGGATAGTCGAAACTGAAATGAAACTGGCCTCTCAAGATGGACCATGGTGTAAATTCCAATAGGACAGAACTCTGATGGAACAAGGGAAGTGTCAGTTTCGGCAATAGCGAGCACTTTGCTTGACCATAAGCACTACGCTGTTGGGCCGAAGGGGGTTTCGTGATGTGCTGGCTGCTGCAGTGAAGCTGCAGAGTTACACATTGTTGGAGACGATTATCGATGTGCCAGGGTTTTCACGGAGCTCTGCCAATATTGTCATAGCCATTCCCCCATCTTGTGCGCTTGGAACGCAGAGGTCGAAATATTCTGCACCATCCTTGGCACGAACTTTGTGCACAGAGCGGTACCTATGCCACTTTTAGATAATTTGGGTGGCTGCGATTTCAATACTAACGTGGTCAGATGGCTTAACGGAGACAAATGGACTCGAGAGGCATACATAAACTACGCTGCGCCTTGAATCACTGTGATGCTTGATCACAAAATGGAGGACATATAAGTTCAATTTCGAGTCACCTTGCAGAAGCGCCAGGGACCAGACGTTAACGCCCATCCCGTGAGTATCTAACCAAATTGAGGGTGAAACGCCGCCATTCCAAACAACACCGTTTGGTGGGATCCATTCCAAGCGCGAACCGGGTGCGCCACTTCTTAAGGCCGGGCGATGGTATGTGACATGTGACCATTTAGCTGGCATTCCCGTACGTCAAATGAAAGGTGGCCATCATTCAACTCACCCGGGCCTCAGGGTGAAATTCAGCACAGAACCTGGCTTAGCCTCCGCCTCCGTGACGAATAGCACCACATATGAAGTTTCGACATCTCCGTAAATGAGCTAGTCAAATTCTGACTATCCTACTTGGAATCATCAAACCGATCTAGATACTCCACTCGAAGAAAATATTGTAGTTGTAGAGTGCGAGTAACACACCTGTGGGTCTCCCCCTAGTGGGCTCTTGCAGCGCAGCTGCAACGTACGGCACCAGCCTCGAGCATACGTGCAGTACCTCCAGTGGTTAAAGAGTGAAAGAGTTCTAGCAGTTGCGAATTATTGGCCATACTGTCTTGAATGTCAAAAGTCGCCACCGTAGACGTTAGGCCTTTCCACACTGAAGGAGGGAGTGTCTGTGTATCCACACCATTAATGGGACCTGCCAATTTAACCGCACGGGTTAGATTGGCAAGTCTCATCCATAGCACAGATACGCAGTCATTCTCAACTGAACAGTTAAAATTCACAACTGGAGGTCACAAGGGGCCGAAGGGTAATCTCATAGAGGTTGCGCTTCAAAACCACCGCCGCCTCACTAAGAGACTTCAGCCGGTCTGCGCGCTGATAGATAAACTGAATGCGTTGTGGAACGTTATATCTTTGACATTCCACAACCCACTCAGCTTAGCGCAGATGGGAGAACGCTATGCTGGCATAGCGGACATGAGGAGTGTCAACTTTGTCCACGAGACATTCCAAATATTCTTGAACGCCGAGAAAGAATAACGCGGCGAGGACGAAGTGGACCATGCACGCCGGTAGAAGCGGATCTTGGCCTGTTCGATCGCCATGGTAAATGAGAGGTTGGAATTAGGTGGTAAAAATTTAGAGGAGTATCGAGATAGTGAAGGTTGCGACCATTGCCCCTGGTGAGAAACAGCCAGTATCAGGTAACCCCGAAACTCAAAGATGAACTTTGACACAGGCAGCCAGACAAAGCTTTGGTAACGGAAATGAGATGCCACCAAGAAGAATATCCGTAGATGCTGGGCGGATCCTTCAATAAGACATTTGAAGCGACAGCCGACGTATGAGTCATCCGACTTGAGATTCAGGTGGAGACAAGCCAGTGCAGGAAAAGGCACCTCCATCGGCGTGACCCATCATAAAACACTTGTCACTTCAATCAAAATCAAAGAAAGAGACGCGGCCATGGTACTCGAGCATAGCGATGACGTGGTCTTTTCTAATGGGGTGGGTAGTATATCATATTGTGAGCACAATGTGACGATAGGTAGCGGTGGACAAACCTAGAGTGGCCCCAGCCCAGGCATTCTCTCTGTGCAGAGGAGTCACGGGTGAGATCAGTGTTGTGATGCCAGGAATGCGATTAATAGAGACCGATAATATTATCTAGGAGGGCGCTGTTGGGGAGTATGGCAATGGTTACCTGTTGGTGAATTCGGACTGGATCACCCACCAGCGCTGTTTTCACATATTGAGAATAAGTCATACCTCGACTCCAGTACTTATCCGATCTCTTCGGGTGACGTACGAAACGCGTTTCCCATCTTGATGCGTTGGAGTGGCCAACTCTCAGAATAGAAGATTCAGAGCTAACCTCGACAACCATCAGGGAGGACGAACAGCAGGGAAGGTTTTGAGCATACATATTCCAAATTTTAGCTTCTTTGGCAATATGGCCCGCGAATCGTCTAGGACCTGCTCTTGAGAGTTCGTCAAAGATGAACGGCAAGAGCAAATCACCACGCCACGACCGGAAATTATGTCGGTATATTCAAACTCAGTTCGCTCCACAAGTAGGACGTCTTAACTGCAGCGTCGAATAAGATGGCCTCCGAAAAGCCGTCGTCAACAAACAGTGCGACTAGGCTATTGAAGAGCATGAACGCAAAGTGCAGCAGTCCATCAGCGAGACCAACAGGGCGCGCGACCTTCGACGCAACTTGTCATCAGCCTGAAATGAATTAACAGAGCACTGACTCGAGAACATTACGGTTGGTCTTTTGTACTGTGAGATTTGCAACAGAGACAATGGACGGGGGCCAAAGCGCAAGAATCGGTCGGCATTGACTTGGATAACTTCAGACCTGTCACTAGTCGGGGACCAACTGTCCCATCTTGGGCGGGACGGGAGAAGGAACAAGTCCAAGCCTCCCAAGGCTTGTTCTGACATTCAAATCATTCATCGAAGAGTTACTCAGGGTTGATTACGTCGATAGCTCTTTGCCAGACAATGCTTATTCGTGTATACTGCTGGGGCTGCATTGTATTGTTGCCCTAACTAGATTCAAAAGATGTATGTTCCGTACTGCATCATATTATCGCCTGTGCAATAGACGCGGAAAGTACCATACTATATGCGACTCGGGGTGTCGCAACAGCCCAACGAGTGAGCCTACTACCTATGTCTCTCGACTCTGTTCAACTTCCTGGCTGTCTTGGCGTTATTCTGTGTGTTCTGCCCGCGCACCGGCAAACCCATTGCATGTCTCTTGCCCACATAACTCCCAATCATCCGCTGGTGCGCAATATTCTCCCGCATCTCCCGCTTCAAGTCAGTTTCGATCCGCAGCCAGCGCAGCGGGTCTGCACCCTTGGCCTTATGCAGTGGGAGTGGAGGTGGGGGCACATCAAGTCGCGCGAGGTATGCGCGTGCGCCGGGCAAGTTCTGAAGCGAAGTTGTCGAGGGAGGGGGTGGTTGAAACGTGGGCAATGCAAGAGGCGCACGCGGGGGAATCGGCGAGGTGGACGGTGAGGAAAGAAAAGCGGTGATGGCTGTTACTTGTGTTGCGGACAGCTCGCGGACGCGACAAGTGTCGTGGATTTGCAGGCGAGCGCAGATACGACTGGAGGTATGGCGACTTATTCCATAGAAATGTGTCAGGGCGTGCTAATATGTTAAGGGCCAATGATGACGATGAGCGGACAACACATAATATAATGACAAACGAGGCACCTTGACAAAGTTATTTTCGAATAACTGTACTCCGAGTATATGGACCATGGAGAACTGATGACTCTGTGCACTGGGTACTGTAACTTAATGTCTTTTTCACCGGAAAGTCCCGGGCCGTCAAGATAATGCACGTGCTTACTAGACAAGTCACATGTACAGCTCGGTTTTCGGACTCCGGTCGCTATGTATTACTTCGTTTAACCCCAACCATCATGTCGAATAATATGGCCGAGGGGCGTCGCGAAGACGCCCTAGTCAAGCAACGCAATCAGGCTCGTGAAGAGTACGAACGCCAAAAGCAGCAGCTTATCAACGAGACCGAAAAAGCTCGACCTTCAGCACACCGCTTTGTCGGACAAAATGACTCAATGGAGGATTCGCTCAAGAACAGCACCGTTGGCCTTGTCAAGTTGGAAGACTTCCAACAGAAACGTAAGGAATTGGAAGAAGCCAAAGCGCGAGAAGCAGCGCGTACTGATGAGCTCAAGTAAGTTTTATTGCTCTAACTCAGGGGGCCATTCTCTCTACGTTGTATGGGTGACTTATTTTATATGGAGAATATGTTTAGGGAGGAGCAAAAGAAGGTGAAGAAACGGAAGAAGGCTGCAAAGGCTACACTCTCCTTCGCCCTCGATGACGAAGGTGACGGTGCAGATCCTCCCTCTGGATCCGCTACCCCCAACAGTGGCGAGAATTCTGAAAGCCAGCAGCAGCGTAAGAAATTCAGGAAGAATCCTGCTGTGGACACATCTTTCTTGCCTGATCGAGAACGCGAGGAAACTGAGCGCCGCCAACGGGAGGAACTGCGACAGCAATGGCTGAAGCGGCAGGAAGACATGAAAAAGGAGGAGATCGAAATTACCTATTCCTACTGGGATGGAAGTGGCCACCGTAAGAGCGTCGTGGTGAGTCCATTCGTTCTTGTCCAGGCTAGAGAGTTGCTCAGATGGTGTGTAGTGCAAGAAGAGTGATGATATTGCGAGCTTCTTGGAAAAATGTCGGCATCAATTTCCAGAACTTAGAGGGGTTAATGTCGACAATCTGATGTACATTAAGGTCAGCATATCTTGTCGGACTTGGGCGTGTCTGGCTGGGCTTACTTCCTCTCGTAGGAGGATCTCATTATACCACATGTAAGTACGGCATAGTTGTATTATGGCGTGCAATTTATCCCGCTTTTATTAGCATTACACATTCTATGACTTCATCATCAATAAGGCGCGCGGCAAGTCAGGGCCACTATTCAACTTTGACGTTCACGACGACGTCCGGTTGCTTGCTGACGCCACCAGAGAAAAGGATGAGTCCCACGCGGGCAAGGTGGTGGAGCGCTCTTGGTATCAGCGTAACAAACACATATTTCCAGCTTCTCGATGGGAGGTGAGTTTCCTGCATTCATCCAAACATCCGTATTCTAACCATTCACGCAACTGTTACATATAATCCTGGGATGTTGGTGTCAGGTGTTTGACCCGGAGAAAAATTATGGAAAGTATACCATTGCGTAGTCTATCTTGTTCTATCATATTGTATATATATATATACGCTTTCATTATCAATGTCCACCCAACGACTGCTTTCCGGAAACTCGGACCGTCCGATCCTTAACAGCCCTGCCTCTGCTCTCATACCGCAGCCCTACCTCTTAACGATCTTAACTCTTAAGTTAGCACCAATATTGAGCACATCCACGAACCATCATGTCCGGCACTGGCCCACGGGAATCGATCTTCCCCACGAGAATGGCCCTCACGAACACCAAAACTCGTCTTAAGGGTGCTCAGACCGGTCACTCGCTGCTCGCCAAAAAGCGCGACGCATTGACGACGCGATTCCGCGCGATTCTGCGTAAAGTTGATGAGGTACGCCTCTTGCCTCCCGGGCGTTATTTGTCCAAACTTACGAATGCAAAATTTTCTTGTGATACCGGGGGATGATGGGTGTTAATGCACATGCATACATATACATGTACATATATATAAAGGCCAAACGGAAGATGGGCCGCGTGATGCAACTCGCATCCTTCTCCCTCGCCGAGGTCACCTACGCCACGGGTGACATCGCCTATCTGGTACAGGAGCAGGCCAAGTCTGCCTCTTTCAAGGTCAGAGCGAAGCAGGAGAATGTCTCTGGAGTCGTATTACCCGCCTTTGAAGTCGACCGCGTCCCTGGCACTGGTGCGCTACCCCTGCACTACTACTACCCCCACCCATATCCCCTTCTTGATAGCATCCCCCTCCCCCCCCTCCCCACATTCTGCCCTGTTCCTGAACTTTCAAAATTCAGACTTCAACCTGACCGGTCTTGGTCGAGGTGGCCAGCAAGTGTTGCGGTCGAAAGAAGTGTACGCCAAGGCGGTTGAGACCCTTGTCGAGCTCGCGTCACTCCAGACGGCATTCATGATTCTTGACGAGGTCATTCGCGCGACGAATCGTCGGGTGAACGCTATTGAACATGTTGTCATACCCCGGCTCGATAATACCATCAAGTACATCATCAGCGAGCTTGACGAGATGGATCGAGAGGAGTTCTTCCGGTGCGTCTATTCGTCCCGTATAAGCTCAGTTAAGATTGAGGATGCTCGCGCGAACGATAGTTTAAAAAAGGTGCAAGGAAAGAAGAAACGTGACGCCGAGGCAGAAGCGAAGCGAAAAGTGGAGCTATCTGTGCACAGCCTCGAATCAGGCCCAGGCCCTGCAGTTCCTGCGGTGCCATCTGCTGAGGTATTTGTGGGGGACGAGGACTCAACTGTTGACCTTCTCAGCAGCAAGGATGACGACATTATTTTTTAAGTGTACTTTTCACCCTCTTTGACTCAACCTGTTTTACGCCCCATTTCGCTCCACAATCAATCGCGACGATGAGAATGAGAATGATGTCGATATACTTTTCTGCCCAAATGACCTAGTGGATGCTCATAAAGCATATCATATGGGTGGGGGCATAAGTACATGATGTTGTTTTTGGAGGTGTGAGATGACAACATAAAACACAGTGACCGTCTACGTATCCATCACTGTGGGCAAAGTCAGCTAGACCGTATGATGCCATACTCTAAACACTGACATCGACAACGGTATTGTCAGATGGCTTCGCTATCTTGGTGCGATCCTTCCTATCAAGAATTGCCCGTCTATAGGCCAAGATGTTACCCGACTGAACGTCCGAAGTACAATATCAAACCAACTCACCGGTCCTTGTCCAGTTTGATGCTGACTATAACAACGTTGCTTGGATGGATGCCAATGGGCACGCTCGTACCGTTCGCCTTGTCCCGTTGGATGCGGTCGACATGAATGACCCACTTCTTACGGTACACCTGGGTAACCTTGCCATCACGCCCCTTGTAGTGCCCTCGGACAATCCGTACTTCATCATCTTTCCGGACGGGAAGTGACCGTGTCTATCACAGAGACCTGTCAATATGCGGGCAGAGGTAAAGCTAACAAGGCGTCGCACGTGGTACTTGTTGCGCAATTCCTTGGATAGCGACGACGACATGATTTTGCGGCGAACTGAGGATGGCGCTGAGAAATGGTGCTTGCGCGACTTGCGCCGGGAGGAAGAGACGTCTGTGGAGATACAGAATCAGCACCCTCATCCAAGTAAAACCTTTGCCAAGACTACATCTGGGGTGCGAATCGTCAATCCACCTCATTTAAGCAGCACCACACGCATATAATCTCCGTCACAAACCAACAAAGAGCTTTCATAGCCAGAAAAAAGGTAAGAACTAACCAGGGCTGAACTTCATGGTTATCTTGAGGGCGTTGTTGACGGCGGCAGCGGAAAATTGGGTTCGTAAACGTAGGTAACATCCCTATTTGGGCGATAGTCACGTGTTCTTCCACTTATACCACATTAGCTGTGTGGAGGGTTGAACACTTCAAGACATCGACATGACAGATGTAAAAGCACCAAAAAATCTGAGGCTCAAATTCAAAGGAGAAAAGTCCAAAAAGAAGCGCAAGCATGACGGTGATGACGATGTCGAAGGTACAAGTTCATCCCGCCGGCGACGACACGCCTCTCAGGACGATATGAGTCCTGAAAAGTGGGTACACCCTGATCAGCCCACCGAAATACGAGGGCCAACATTCGTCTTCCATCCATCCGACCCTCTACCGATCTGTATCTCATTCGATGCAACGCGAAACCGCATCGCTTTACACCCACTAGAAAAGATCGAGGATGGTGGAAGCGTTCTTGAGCGGACACCCTCCGAAGTCTCACAAGTTTGGGTGACAACGCGAGTTGCCGGAGCGGGCACCATTAATTTGCGTACAGGTACCGGAGAGGGCAAATTTCTCTCATGCGATAAGCACGGACTTGTCACGGCTGATCGCGAGGCCCGGGGCCCCCAGGAGGAGTGGACACCTATCGTCCTTGAGGACGGTATGGTCGCATTCATGAACGTTTACGAGAAATACCTCAGTGTCGATGAAGTCGCTGGCGGACAGCTAGCGCTTCGTGGCGACAGCGAAAACGTGGGATTTCAGGAGCGGTTCTATGTTAAAATCCAGAACAAGTACAAACAAGAGGCACATGAAGAGGAGAGGAAGAAAGGTGGAGCTCTGGATCTACCATCAATAGATGAAAAGAGTACCAAGTGGGTCTTTCGATCCCATATCTTCCAAGCTTATCTCAAATCTTCTTGCAGTGCGATACACCAAGCCTGGGGCGCCGGAAGGTCTGTTGTTTCTCAGGGCGATAAAAGAGAAGTGAGCGAACCGATCGCGATCATCTATTTGCATGCTGCTGATGCGCCAAAGCTTAAGCGCGCGCGCAAGGAAGGACGTCTAGCAGAGACTCTTCTCGATCGCCGTTCGAAATTGAAGAGGTTCGCATCCTATGAATCACCTCCCCAACTGGCTAGCTGAACGTGGTTTATACAGTGACCGTTTCTGCTAGGTTTCACCTGCTGGCGTCACATTGTAGTGCGTCTCTGTCTCCGACCAATGACTCTGCGCCACGACTTGGTTCATCTCATCCATTGTCTGGATACAGACAATCTTCCATATCCCGGTTCGATATCTTTCACATCGCCGGAGCCGTCCTGCCCGGGCAATCTACACACACCACACTACTTTCCCTGCTTGCTCACTAATCAAATGGATGCAAATAGCCGTGTGCTCGGCTGACTGAGCCATTACTGGCACCGTATAAACGATTCCCATGTACGTGTGAATTCAAAGTCATTATGTAAACCTCATCTTGTCCAAAAATAATGACACCTTTACTATTCCCTTGCCAGTTGTTCCATAACCTGTGGCGGTGGTGGGAGAGTGTTTGATATCAATGCCGTCAATCAAAGGGCTTCCTGCCGGAAATCGCCGTGCGAGATCTTTTAGTGAATTTACAACAAAAGTCATCAGTCTTCGAGACAGTGACGATGTGAAGGCATATAAAATACGGCATACGTGTCCCTGTTCTGCATTGATGACCTTCTAAAACTGCACATTGATTCCCAAAAAGGAAATCCAATACCATCTGCACGGGCCACCTGCTTCGCGGTAATCTTCAATTGATCTTGCCTCGTATCTACATGCTCCGAAGATTGCTCAACATACCTAAAGGCGGGGAAATCCCAAAAATCCATCTAGGTCATTCACTTATTTGGAAAGTCATGAACCCTCAAGTGAGTATACCTCCGCGTGAATCGAGCGTTAATTGCTGCGACCTTCATCCAGCTACCGGGCGAGAACTCGCCTGTGTTCTCATTCTATCTCGCACGGTCCGAGTCGATCATATGGTGCTGAAATAGAGTTTCCTAACTTTGGCAGTGCTTGTCATTAGCAAGCAACTATCACACAACCCCTCTCTTCACTGGTAGGGTGAGGCTGACTCCTGATAACATATGATGCGCTGCACACCATAACACACGTTTTCATCGGACACTGCTAGAAGTAGCTTGGAAAGGGCTCTGCCGTGATGTCCCGGTTGACCCATCAAGTTGGAGCCACCACACGGGGTCTGGCGCAGCTCATAGCTCACCACGCACGATCCACAAGTCAAAAATCTGCTGCAGTCCGCACAAACACAACGAACTATTAACGGCGTGATCGACATTGGCCATGTCTGAACTTGGCTGTATTAGATCGAATGACAAAAAAATGCGCTAGACGGCACGTTGTGTTCGACGTAATGGATTCTACACGTACTTTCACGCGGACTCTGGTGCACAGGGGCTGTGATAGATTTGAAACTCTCTGGCTCTGGGCTCTGGGCGCCGCAATCCTTCTGCCCCTCTACGACCTAAACCCTAGGAATGCGGGTTATTGCTAATGTGCAACTTACATTTTGACCCGTTCGAGGATGTGCAGACGGCGTCGACGCTTCCGTTCCCTCCTGCCCTGCTTGACTCGCACCTGGATTAAATCATGCTCCAAGCAATGCCATAACAACATGCCTCTCCCATCAGGAATTCCTCAGGCGTTCTGCTTGTGCGAGTTCATTGAAGGTCTCAAACACCGACTTCATCATGATCTCCACATTATTGTTTCTGGCTTCCCACGCCGACGCGATGTACCGAGGTCGACGGCAACTTACGATGGTGTTCACCCGTTGCCATGCCTGAGTTGTGCCATCACTCCCCCCGCTTTTGTCACCACGCTACTTAATGGTTTGAATCCCTAACTGAAATTGGTCTAGAACATTATGGAAGTTGACCGAGGAGAATGGCCGGGGTCAATCCGCCCTGACGTTCTTCCCACCATCACAAACGTCTTTGGATTGCCTCACTTCTCAAACGGAAGCTGCGGATGGCATCAATCAATCCGTTGACATTCTCCAAGGAAAAGGCGGCGTATACGCCAGACGGACATTCAGTGGAGGTCTCCATGCTCCGGACTTTGCCCTTACTTTTTCCTGCATTTCATTACCGAGACAGATCTCTTAGAAGCGAGATCACGTAAAACTGCGCTGTTAATCCTACTTGGCGAGTAGGTAGGTCGGAGAAGTAGGGAACTGCAAGCCTGAAGAGCTTGTCTTTGTAGGATTCGGACGGGCGTAGACCGCACTTCCTAAGAGAGTGTCGCCAAAGGCTTGGCGTAAACGTCCCCACTTATCATATGACTTCGATTGTGAACCTAACATATATGATGCTGATACAGATCAATGCAGAGAAGTCTCCGTCCCGATAGGAACTTCATTAAGGCGAGTGTGCCTTGGGATAGAACACGATTTCATTCAGAATGATTGATACCGAGAAGCGGGTAAGTAAGTTATATTATACTGTAATCAAGTTTGTCACCGCGGGCAGGGAGATGTCGGCACCTTCCCGATTACCTTCTGTCTTGGTAAGTGCGTGCACGTGTTGAATTAAAGTTTCGAAGTTGGATTTGTGGTATCACGAAAAACGGGAATCAATCTTTCCATGCGTTGGAAACGCTAGTTCCTCTCACGTCACTAGTTATCTCAATTGAACTAAGCCGGGTCACGCCGGAGAGTATGGAGAATGGCGAGGTTGGGGAATCTTGATCAGATTGACAAGGCCTGTGATTCAAGCCATGTCAACGTGCGACCATATGGGCTTCGATCAGGCAGCCGCTTGTGCTGCTACTGTCTTCTCACTTGCAGGCCTATACCAGTTAACGCAGATTGAGGCACAGGGAGAAATAGATGTAACTGATAGACGAAGAGAAGCTACGTACCCTTGCACCTGACCAAACGGAACAGTATTCCTCTGAGGGACATCGGAATGTACCGCTCCCAAAAATCGTCCGCGGCTTAATTGATCCTGAACAGATCAGTTCGTGACAATCAGCGAAGAGTAAGGTCGTGGGATAGACACCTCAAGCGCCGATGAATTTGTCCAATGACAGCCATCTTTTTTTTTTTTTTCATGGTCCGCCCAACAAATACCTTCATGCGGAAGAGTGAACCAAAGCGAATTGAAGCCTCGGACGGTCGGTTCCTATACCGACCATTTTCGGTGGCGTATCTGCCTCGGTTTTTGCACTTCGCGTATGTAATCGCTTCCTAATATGTAGCGTGCATGATGGGCCATGCTTGATATAAACATACCTGTCCTCGTGTGACAGATATTTGCCACCGAGCGCGCAAAACGCAATGTTGTCAAGGGTGGACGGGGGGCTTCGGAATTTCCCGTCTTTGGACCCGGAGAGGATTTTCGCAATCGGCCAATCACCCACCTCGAGATGTTTCGACTTGTTTTTCCGTGTCGGCATGTGGTATAACCCGTGACTTGCGCCGGCCTGAGCGGCGTATCAATACCGTAATCGTAGATATGTGTGGAGTAGGTTAGAGACTGTAGTGTGGGTAGATACTACATTTGGTTGATACTTTGGTGGTCTAATAGCTATTTGGGAAGCGAGTTCCCCATGACGGCCAGATACACCTTCGCACGTCGGCTGCGGATTGTGGGTGTGTGCCTATCTGTTGTAACTAAAATAGGAAATATGGTCTCACGGGTCCAAATACCAACAAAGTTTGTCAGTGCTAGCCTTTCAGGCGTACTCACAGCATACACTAGAGCCAGTAAAATTCTGACTATCCCACTTGGAAACCACCAAACCATCGTCTTTCTTGTCATCTAAAAATATAAAGGATGGGTCGACTCGCAGAAATGCAGCGCAAGTTGTTAGAGGTACGCGTGTGGCTCAAGACAATATCTCCCGTAACTTACTGACGCGACTCTTTGCTTTTCTAGCAAATGATGGGTCCCGAAGCAATGGGTATAGCGACTGCTAACTTGGTTTGGTCAGATGAGAAAGTTTGTCGCAACTTCCTCTGCGGGACTTGTCCACACACCCTATTCACAAATACCGTGCGATTTCGTATGTTCGTAATTCTGTACCTTTTGCTGATTCTCCGTTTCTCGTTCACAGAAAATGGATCTTGGAGCATGCCCCAAGTCGCATACTGAACGTTTGAAGACGGAATTCCTCGCGGCGCGTGAGGCGAACCCTAGCGACCCGATTTTCGCCAAGTTTCAGACAGAATACGAAAACAACATATTTGCCTTTGTAGATGAGTGCGACCGCCGAATTCGTACCGCGCAGAGGCGGTTGGAAAAAACGCCAGAAGAAAACGCGAAAACCACCAATCTGGTTTGTTGACTGGTTTTCTTGATATTTATCGCTCTAGTGTTGATGTTTTGCGATTTTTACTTTATTTTTGCAGATGCGTGAGATTGCGGAAATTGAGCTGGCTATCCAGGGTGGAACAGAGAAAATCGAGACACTAGGTATTTTGCTCTTCTCGCATCCCCCTGTGTGTAAACGTCGAGTTTTGTGAAGGCGAGCAGGGGAAGGTGGAAGAGTCAATGAAGGAGATGGCAGCCATCGAAGCCCTGAAAAGTGAGAAGGGGGAGAAGGAGGTACGTTATTGGCTGCCGTGCCTATGTTCTTAGGCTAACTATACAAATGCTTTCCAGCGCGATCTCCAACAGCTTACAGACACGTCCGGTGCATCTGGTCACCAAAAGTTGCGCGTCTGCGATGTGTGCGGTGCCTATCTGTCCGTTCTGGACTCGGACCGTCGACTGGCAGACCACTTCGGAGGCAAGGTGAGAGATTCTAGCACGCGGGTTACTTTCGTGGACTCAATATCTGGGATAGATGCACTTGGGCTATCATGAACTGAGGAACATGCTGACCAAATTCCGAGAGGAGAGGGAGAAACGCAAAGCTCAAGGCGCGCCTCCACCGGTTCCTAGCAGCGGGAGTGCGACTGGGCGGAGCAATGAGCATCGTTCCTCTCGCGATGATCATCGGGATCGGGACCGAGAACGCGACCGTGGTGATCGTGGGTATTCAGAGCGACATTCATCGCGTTATGAGTACGTCGAATAGTGCCTTGCTCGGGTTGACACAACTTAATAGGATTTACAGAGATCGCCGTCGGGATCGCTCGAGGTCACCACGAAGGCGGTATTAAGTACAGTCGTCCGGTTTGGTACTAGCAAGCCGATCTTATTTTCTCTTTATCGTTGTAGTCGTGTGTTTGACTTTTGACCCGTGCCGCGTGACTACTTCGGCTTGCGAGAGTACGGATACACTAGGAAAGTTAAAGTGACGGGATGTTGTTTTTTCCGGGGCCGGGCCTGCACCAAATCGCATGGGGCAGGACGTCAGCACGCGCCAGATAGCTCGATCGGATTGATCACCCAGATGTGCGGTTTTCCTCTAATCTGAAAGCAATCCGAAAGCCTGGTGGCCGTAAAGCGTAAAATTATGATATGAGATTACGTGGAGCCCATTTAGCCTTTTAGCCATAAACCAAAACTGCGTCGAATTGTTGTTTATTTATTGAATATGAGTGAATTTAGCCCTAAGGGCAGCAGGATAACTATGGATATGTTTGTGACGTGACATGTTATTGTGACCAAGTGACAATATGAGATGACCTGATCCTGACCTGATGCCTGATCCTGATCAAGCGCGGACACGGACCACGGACACGGACACGGACGGCGTGTAGCTGCCTCAAGCGAGGTAAGCCTCTCAAAGGTCTCCTTAACATTCGGCGCTTCTTTTTTCCCTTTCCCTTTCTTTCTTTTCCCTACTGTACCTTTACTCGTTTGTATTGGCCGCTCTATCACCTATCTTTGGTGAGAGGGATATCTATCGACTAGCACATACGATACGCGTCAGTACTTGTCCACCGAGCAATTTCCATTTCTGTGCAATCTTGCTCTTGCTCGGTGATTTTTAGCCATCCGTCCATTTCCACTTTCCCGTTCCTCCTCCTCTACCTCTTTCCCCTCCTCTTTCAATCTCATCGCTTTCTCTTTCATTCAATTACATCCCCGCTCTCACTTTCACTTTCTTCCCCTTCCTGCTTCCCCTTCCCCTCCCATTTCTTCTCTTCTTTCCCTGTCTCATTCTCCCCCCCTCCAAACTGAAGCCTCATCGTCGGCCAGGTCACTCTCGTTACTTCTACCGTTCCGGTACTGAACCCATTCACATAAGGGCCACGGCTTGCCAGCTCATTTCGTCGCCGACTCTCATTTCCTCCCTCTATGGACTCTCTTGTACATGATGGACCTTTTGATGCACAGTATCAGCAAATAGCCGTCGACCCTCTTGTATCCCTGCTACCTTCCGAGCCCATTCATTCCTTCCCTCCAGTCGCCGGCTCGCCTTTGACTGATACAAGTGTTCCCGCCCACACCGTCCCGGCCTTCCCAGATACTGTAACCTCCACAACCGTGCTCCCTGCTCCCACAGAAGTCGCGCATCACCCGGATCCTCGATGCATGGATATATCTCCTACTGAGATCCATCAGTCTACCGTACATCATGATGCAGTACCTATCTCCGCATTTCAGCAGCAGCTGCGGGAAGGTTACCCACAAGAGCCAGCTTTTGACATCCCGAGACCTGCCCAATCCTCTCCCGCGGCCACTTCTGTCTCCAGTTTTGCTTCTCATACTTCTTCCCCGGCCATCCCAGGTCTGAATCCCGCCTACACAACGATCCCCCCAGCATCTATTGCTTCCGCTATGGATAGCATGGGCCTCCCGGGCCGTAGTCGCTCTGGCTCGGCTGCATCCCCCAGTCGTTTCGTGGGTAGTGGTTCAGACCTTACCTTTCCATCGGTCACAAGCACGGGCACACCGACATCGAATCAGGGATCTGGCGGTTATCGCTTCCCGCCTTCTGAATATGAATACGATGTCAGCCCTCCAACAGAAGAAGAACTAGGCTCTGATTTGGCCCCCATGATGGCGGTTGACGACATGCTGAAAAGGTTTGTCTCGACATTCTTTTCATCCTTCTGCCCTTTCCCCCCCCTTAAAACTCGACATATAGCATCATGCAAACCGCGAACCAAGCACGCGCTGATTGCAGTGCAGGCCAAACTGCGGATGCGGGCGCCAAGATCGATCACCTGAGGAAGACTATTGCCCTCGTCTCCGAGCTGATCGCCGCCACGAGGTTGACTGATGGTCCCAGCCCACCGAGTGATCAATCTTCACCTCCTGTCATTTCAGGCGCTCGTGCTTCTCCGCCCAATCTTTCCAGATCCGGAGGAGTCACTTCATTCCCACAATCTCTTCCCACTGGCGATACTCAATCACTAGATCCTGCCGGGTCCTCCGATCATGAGTCGAGGAAGCGGTGTGCATCATCGATGAACGAGGACGATAGGGTACTCAAGGCAATGAAGATGGAACCACCAGACGACATTTCCCAACCGCCCCTTTCGTCGTTCCCATTTCCGCCTTCTGTTGGTCCCGGCTCCGTGAACTCCCATTCGGTCCAACCATTTTCTTCAAATCCTCCCTCGAGTCCTCCGTCACGTCCAGCGAGCTCAGCAGGTCATCAATTACATCAACTGAACTTGTTCCAGCGGCAATTATCTTCCTCTGTTGCAATGGGCTTCACTGCCCCGCTCAACGTTGCCGCTGCTAATGGATGTGTCCCACCCGACTTCACGCCTCCCACTTCGGCCTCGCATCCGCCTGTTACCAATCATGTGACGTCGTTCGGCCACCCTCCAGAACAGTGGGCCGAGCATCCAGCCGCTTTTGCTCCTTCGCATAGGCCCACAATATCAGGTAGTCACCTTAACGGGGATGTTGACATGAAAAATGTTATGATGGGTGGCCCTTCTGCGTTCGCATCGCCTGCCGCGGCCTTCCCTTCGTTACCGGCTGCTGGCCCGCATGCTGTACCACCCACAGCAAACGTCGGACCTTCGTCATTGCTGAAAGGCGCTTCTCGTGCCTCTCGTTCCAACTCCCTATCCAATCCCTCTACTGTGGACCCGTTTGCTTTAGGGCAGGTGTCTGAATCAACGATTGACGAACGTGCAGAATACCGGGCCGGTGCTTCCCGACCTGACACGGGATTCTCACGCTCTCATAGCCCCATCTCGTCCCATGAAGATGACGACGAGCATGACTCTGATACGGGCTCACCCAGCCATTCGCGATATCGGAATGGTAGCATTGGAGAAGCAAACCATCCGTTCTCGCGCCAACTTCCTCGCAGGGGGCTTCCAACTCGGCCATCCCCAGATAATTTCAGCGCGAGTATGGCTAACGGCAGCAGCAACCACAACAATGAGGTCCCGCAGGAGTATCGCTCCGAAGTGGACCGGATCTTCTTCGAATTTTTAAATAAAACATGTTCAAACCGTTGGTATTTTTTCGGATCAAATAGTGCGCCCATTAACGGTTTGTCATGTACCAACAGTCGATGCTACCGACGCGAAGGGCGAACCAATACATCAGACGCTCATGGCGAAGAAAATGCAGCGCCTGGATGAGTCTCCCGACTTCCGTCCTTTCAAATTCCGCATACAGGCATTTACGAATGCCTTTCTGGAAGAGGTGCGTTGTTTGTGCCTCCGCGGTATGAATCTCAACCGCCCTTTCCACCTATCTTTAGCTCGCCCGGCAAGGATATCCTGAGGATAAAATACCCATGAAGAAGGTTCGCAAAAAGTTCGCGGATGATTCGATAATATCTGATTACGCATAGATTCGGAACTACCTTTGGAACTCACCTTATATCTCGCGCTTCAACGAGGATGGGAAGAAGGCAAAGTCAAAGGGAAATCACATTTGGAATATTGAAGCCAAAAAAATTGGCGATGGTGGATGGGCTTTTCGCCCATTCCAGCGTCGTCTGGCAGGCGTTCCACCTGGCGTAGCATATGTTGGCCTTCGCTGGACCTGGACACCGCGCATTTGGGACCCGCAGGCATCGAGAAACAATTTGCACGTTACTTATACGTCGCCGTCATTGCCGCCTTGGCTATCGTGGCATGAAGACCAATATCTGACAGGTGTACCTACGCCAGATGCTCAAAGTTGCGATGTCACAGTAGAGGCTCGGGTAAGTAGCTTCTGCGTGGAATTAAACATTTTCCGATTATCCCCCTTCTAGTTTTTACAAGATGGGAAAGAGGAATTCCTCTCTCAAACTGTGCACATCACTATCGCCCCTGTGGCGAACGTGGACACCTCGTACTCTACTAGCACATCGCGACGTCCATCACTTGTCAGCGAGGGTCCTCGTAGAGTGACCGCGGAGACTGTTGCTTCTCAGACATCTCCTTCACGGTGAGTTGGATCTCCTTTCCGGCCTCGGCTTAACTTAAAGCGCTTGTAGACCTCCGCCTCTAATGCGGCCCCAGGCCCAGGCGACAACATTGGGCCCTCCTCCACCGCCACCTGTGCCATCGCAAGATGCCCAGGTGATCCAAGTGCTAACTACTGCTGCACAACGCGTCGCACAGGAAGCGCAATCGCAGGTCGTCGCAGCAGGTGTCCCCAACGAACCTGGCCATGAACTGCAAGCTCTAGCGAAGCAACAGCACGTGCTTACTGTGACTGCGCAAGCGGTAGATAATACTGTCTCCGCACAGGGCAGCTCGGTTACGCAGCCGTCGAGTGTCCTAGCGGCCGCAGCCCAGCAGGTTGTCTTACAGGCTGCCCGTCAGGTAGCTGCAGACCGCTCTGTCATCGCCGCGGCACAGATCTCTGCGGGGCTTCCACCGCCACCGGCAGGCTCCGCTTCGCAAGTGACTGTTAACGAGGTATCGGTTGCAACTCAAACGGCGGTTGCGCAGGCCGTAGAGCTTACCGGGCCCTTGTCGAGTGAAGTCGACGTACTTATGACAGCTAGCTCACTGCTGCAAGCTCAACATGCGCATTCGCAAGCGCAAGCACATGTGCAAGCCCAAGTACAGGCCCAAGTACAATCGCGTCCCGCCGCACAACCACCGGTCGCTTTGCGTCACCACGCATCATTTAGTGCAATTCCGATCCCCGCACCATTACCCGTACCCATATCGCATCCTCCGGAAGGAAATTTTGTTAACTCCATGCTACCCACACCAAACGTTGACCTAACAATTTATTCCCAACGTTCATAGACTCTGCTTTAACCCACCCGTTCTTTTGTTTGTGCGGTCTCCTTTCTCCATTGGTTTCACTTTTCTCTGTGTTTTTCTTTCCTAACTTTGTGCGATGTGTTGTACACTAACATAGGAGGGTTGTAAAAGTCACTGAGGTCAATAGTTTTTTTTTCGCCGTCGCTGTCCATTGCGTGCTAGCATCTATGCAGATAATAGAAACCGTGTTCGCCGTGCGGGCTCTGCAGTCAGGAAACTAAACGATTGCCGTTACTAGCGCGTTATCGGGTGTGATGAGTGATGCTGATTAGGAAAGGGGCAAATAAAACCATCCCAACGGCGGTGAACGGCACGAGTCTCAAAGGAGCGTGTGGGGTTGCCCCCGTCCGATCACCGCGATTGCAAAATAAAATGGCAAGGGCTATCGCGTCGTCTTCCACTTCCATCTTGCCCTTTTCCGGACAATTCCCTGAAGGGTAAAACGAATCGATCATCCATATCATAAATTGTACGCGACGCGCTTGAGCTTGAGATCTTGAACCCTTTGTGGGTGCCCTTTGTGGGTGGTGGGAAGGAACATTTTCTCACGCGTGCCCTGTTTTTTTTTTTTTTCTTACGGTAGAAAAGGAAAAGGTTTGCAGTTGCTAAGGCCTTTTTTTTTCAAAAAGGATGGAATTAAAAGGGGAAGAGGGAGGGAGGGAATTCCAGAGAGTCTAAAGGACAGACCATGGGGAAAAAAGAGAACGCTCCAAATGCTTACAGTACAGTAACCTTAGCCCGTTCAAAAAATGTCAAGAAAAAAAAAAACTGAAACTGTGGCCGCTAGGCACAAGAAAAATAAAAGAGAACAAATAAAGAGAACAAATATTTGGGCTTCCACATGGTTTTCTTTTTTTTTTTTTTCTTTTGTTCCCGTTCGCTCGCGAAAACCTCATTCCCTCTCCTTCTGACTCTCTAGTCATCCGGCGCTTCCGCCTAGTCGGGTACGTTAAGCATTTACGGTATAATGTCTTATCTTGTCCTTGAAGGACATGTACTGTATTAACTTAGCAAGGGGTGCTTCCCCGTTGCCAGGACGGCAAAACATTCCTTAGAACGTTCGCGATAGAAAAAAAACGTCTGTTGCCTGGGCGGTTGTTGAACCGAGTAAAACACAATTATGCTCACTAGCAACATGTCATCATTG
>QFDX01000514.1:0-38471 GCA_003315875.1 Lactifluus piperatus | reverse complement strand
AACGAAGGACAACACCAACGTGCACCTAGGCGAAATTCAATGTCTGTCAAGGCCTGCTAGAGGAAGAAATATGTTTGGCTGACCTTTGCGATGGCCTCTGCGAGCTCACCATACATGACGGGAGACACAATGACTTCACTGAGAGCATCTATATCTCCACCAGAGGGCTCAATTTGAGTGATTAGCAGACGGATGACTTCCTGAGAGCGGTCCTCGTGATCCTTGGCTTTATCTCGGAGACTCTCGTCGTCAAAGCAAAAGCGCACTCCAGGATAACGCAAATCCTCGCCAGGATAGGTTGGACCAAAAGCCAAATTTACGTTGACGCGCCGTAGATCTTTATCGGGGGAGGAAAGAACATGACCCTTATATCGGAGTGTGAGTGGGGGGTTGGGATCTCGAAGGCGTCTAACGGCAATGGTGTGGAGACGTTGATGTATGCCGGAGAAAAGTAAATCAAAATGTGGTCTTATGTGAAGGATTACAGGGGTGGTTGATGAGTCAGGGTCATACTGAACGTCGACCTGAGGAAAGGTATGTTTATGAGTTCGCAAGAGGTCAAGGACGGTCCATAGTGAGGTGCCTATCAAAATATGAATATGGAATAGAAGGAATAAAGGCGGAAATGATAGGGACCTAGATTGAATATACCGAGGCCATGTCCAGGGCGAATGTCGACGTCGAGAGCGGAGAAAAGCATGACGAATGAATGATTACGGAGAAAGAAAGGCTTTGATGACCAATGAGCGATCGCGACCGCACGCTTTTACGGTTAAGTTCGGTGTAATTGAAAACGCTTTGCTTTCGCTCTTCCTTCTTCCCCGTCATGAGCCCTTCCGTCAGAGTAAAGAGGCGTCATGCCTACACCTCCATTCGAGACGAAGATACTTCCAGTACACATGAACAGGATCAAAATGAGAGAGGTCGGCGTCGGGTCCTCTCTGATCCCGGTCTTGAACCGCCCAATGTCCCCTCTTCGTCAACCGCACGGGCCAGTGGTTCCGTACCTCCTCCACCTGTCCCACCCGTCCCACCTGTCCCACCTGTCCCCCTACATGTTCCGCCTCATGACGCCACCCACCCATCACCCCCTCATCCCACTATCCGCTGGGATATGGGTAGGGTTAACCGCCTTGCTCGCGCCAGTTCTTTCAGCTACAGATCGTTTTCCGCCGACCAGGACTCGAATCTCTCCAATTCTCCACCACCTACCATTGCTCGATTAGCTAGCATCCCTCCTCCTGCTGGAACAATATATGAGGGTGCCTCAGCAGACGTGGTCGTTCCTGCCCCACGCCAAGGGCATGCTCATAAGACCAGTCGTGTTCAAAGCGCTCTTTCATCTTCTCCCAGTCATGGCGACAAAGACTCCGACTCCGATTCGGTTTATAGTTCTGAGGATGAAGATCGTATAATGGAGGATGACGAGCATCACCATGATGATGACGTTGTCGACCACCTCGATGTCATTGGTTCGTGGTCTCGTGTATTTTCGGTATTTTTGACCCACTCTAACTCCGTGACGTTACCTCTTTGTAGACCCGCAAGTTGCCACCGTCGCGACACTCACCAACACCGCGAACTCTATTCTCCTGTCCGTATTCCCTTTCGCACAAACTTAGCCCTCCCCATTGACGTGTTCTCCGACTTAGCCCACCGCTTGGTTTCTACCATCGCAGGCCCGCCGTCGTCCTGCCACGTAGCGACCGAGATGACATGGAAGATGTGTCAGTTCATACTGCCAGCACAGATGAGCTCGATCGCCACGTCCAAGACGTGCTTAAGCGCAAGAACAAATATAGGCGTGTCATGAAAGGCGTGTGGACATTCCTCAAAACTCGTGAGTGGACCGTCTAGAATCAATTTATTCGCAACACCTGATCCGATTTTCCTTATCTAGCCTTGGGCGTTAGTTGTCCTTTATTATAGTTATTCCATATTGTCACAACTCACCGTTCGTGTTCATAATGCAGTTCGCTTTCGGTCTCTATGGTTTCTTCGTCAGTGCGTGGTCTCGCATGGTATCTTTGTTAACCAGCTTATATGCCGTACTCAGTATTTTGGGGCTCTGCGATTGTGTTGTTCTCCGCCAAGTGGATTAACCTGCACAATAAGGAGACTCAGGACTTCTGGATCGAAGTTTCCGAACAGATTGAGAATGGTGCGTCTACAGCTGCCGTGATTCATGCCAGCACTCATCTCGATTTGATAGGCTTGTTTTGTCTCACTGGGATTGGTCTCATCCCGTGGCGTATCGTCGACACGTATCGTGCGTCTTTTTTTTTTAACGCCCTTCCTCTCTTTTATTCCCTAATGTTGGATCGTAGGGATATTTAAAATCTGGTACTTCAAACGTCGGACGCGGAAGCTTCGCAGAAAAGCAGATCTTCCTGCTCTGTATGATAACGATGACCTGCCAGATCCAATGTTCGATCCAAACTACGTGCACGTACTGAGTGACAAGCAAGAGCACGAGTTGCATCACCGTAGGTTCTTTTGCCTTTCCGCAGTGTGGTTTCCTTCACTTTCGTCAATACTCAGAACAAAAATTGCTCATGAAGTCGCAAACGTGGTATCGTCCCCACGGAACCGAGACGCATAGGGTGAGTGACCCTTCTGGATAAGTGTGTCCGTTCTAACGTTAACGTTGATTCGTAGGCTTTCCCCATCACGTTTGTTTCATCCATTGATGCTTGATTTCCATTGTTGACGTTCATAAACGTAGTACTGCCGTATGGATTTGCGTGCTCAATGATGGGAACTCGATTTTCCAGGTGAGCCTGATTGCGTGGGTTTCTTGTGTCGATACTGACCTCACACGTAGTGCATGCTGGCTGGCTGTATGTGGGGTTTGGATCGCTTCGAACGTCCCGGTTGGACAACCGGCGTCCTCATCGTGGCAGCATTTAGCTGCGGTATCGCCTCTGGCGTCCTCATCTGGCGAGGTGGTAAAAGGACGAAGCGCACCGAACGAGTTGAAGAGCGCTTACGCCGCGTGCTCGAGATGGAAGAGGCACAACATGAACATCTCCCCACCGATGGCGTGATAGCGAGGCTGCAAGACGTCATCAGCCGCTACGGTGCGGGGAACAAAGAGCACACTTCTGGCGAAAAACCAGTGGAACAATTTCGCGACACTGCGAATAGAACTACAAACCGCGCTGATTACGCCAGCACCATCAATTCATCAGTTCGTTTGCCTGTCATCAAGATTGAGGAAGAGATGGTTGTTCCCCCTCGTGGTTGAATTTACGGTACAACTCTACTGACACGATTTTCCACTTCTATGATTTATTTGACACGTTGTAACGCGCGCCCTTTTCTCTTAGATGGATCTTCTGGATTCTTGCCCTTTCGTCCCATACGAACTTGATGATGTCGTCTCTCATTTCTCCGCCTTTGTTGTACGTGCCACGATAAATTCTTAAGTTTTAATAAACAAGTTTATTGAATGGATACTTTGAATGAGTAGCTTGGTTTTTGTATGGATTGTTGAAATCCGTAAAAATACATGACTGCTGTTGCCCTGAATGAATACACCCCCTCTTGGCTAGCTCCTGCCCATGTCTAGCAGTACGCTCCCAAGGACTGCATAAAAAGATCTCGCCACAACCCCACCTACGGCTAAACAGAATCGAAATACGCTGACGCTGTCATTGGTGGTACGCGTAACCATCAAATGGACGCTGTTGAAGCGTGGGGAGACCGTTGTTCACGCGTATTGCTGACGTGCCCAACGCGCAGCCGAGACCAGGTTCTTGAGCGATGCCTCGGTCTCCTTCCAGCCACGGGTCTTGAGCCCGCAGTCCTAAAGAAGGGCAAGTCAATAACCCGCAAGCCCATCAAAGAAACAGTAACGCACAGGATTGACGAAAAGGAGCGAATCCGGGAGAATTTCGAGCATCGACTTGATGCGATCACGGATTTCCTGATCACCCGGAACACGCGGAGAGTGGATGTCGTATACACCAGGGCCAATGTTATTTGAATACCCATAGTGTTTGAATGTATTGAGCAGTTTCATGTCACTCTTCGAAGCTTCAATGGAGATGACATCTGCGTCCAAACGCTGTATTGATGGGAAGATGTCGTCGAAGTCCGAATAGCAGAAGTGGGAGTGAGTCTGGAGAGTATCGCTCACGCCAGCAGTTGCCAATTTGAACGAATCAACCGCCCACTTGAGGTAGTCATCCCAGTCTGCGCGGCGGAGCGGCAAACCCTCACGGATAGCGGGTTCATCCACCTGGACAGCGTGAATGCCAGCCTTTTCGAGGTCAACGACCTCGTCACGGAGAGCCAACGCGAGCTGCTTCGACTGGAGCTCACGAGACACGTCCGCGCGAGGGAAAGACCAGTTGAGAATTGTAACGGGGCCAGTGAGCATACCCTTCATAGGGAATTTGGTCACGCTCTGGGCGTAGCTGCTCCACTTAACGGTAATCGGACCAGGGCGCGAAATATCCGATACGATGATGGGGGGGCGAACATAACGAGATCCGTAGCTCTGTACCCAACCATTCTGCGTGAAGACGAATCCGTTGAGCTGCTCTCCAAAGTATTGAACCATGTCGTTGCGTTCCGGCTCGCCGTGGACGAGAAGGTCAAGGCCAACCGTCTCCTGGAAGCGGACAACACTTTCGATCTCCTTCTTGAGGAACTCCTCGTACTCGGCCTCTGTGATTTCACCCTTGGTAAACTTGGCACGGGCATTACGGATTTCCTTGGTCTGAGGAAAGGAGCCGATGGTGGTGGTGGGGAACTTGGGAAGTTCGATGTGCTTCCGTTGGAGCTCGTTGCGAACAGCGAAGGGGCTCTTGCGGTTAAGCATTTCGGGGGTGATTGCGGCAACCCGCTTGCGGACAGCATCATTAGACGTCCGCTCAAACTCACGGCGCTTCGCAATGGACTCGTCGTTGACTTTGACTGCAGCGGAGATGTTCGCATCCTGAGAGTTGGACAGAACACTTGCAAGGGCTGATACCTCCTCAGCCTTCTCGAGTGCGAACGAAAGCCAGTCCTTCTGCTCTGGCGTGAGTTTTTTTTCCGACGCGAGGGTGACGGGAATATGGAGAAGTGAAGAAGAGGTCGCCACGATGACGCGTTCCTGACCTAGTGCGTCAACGGCCTTCTGGCCAAGCTTGATGGCAGCTTGGAAATCAGTCTTCCAAATATTGCGGCCAGACACGAGGCCCAGGGACAGGACAATGTTAGTCGGCTTTACGGCAGAAATAACACCATCAAGTTGACCAGGCGCACGGTCGAGGTCGACATGCAAACCGGCAACCGGCAACTTGGCAACAAAGTTCAAGTTAGAATCGAGGCGTCCGAAGTAAGTAGTAAGAAGGATCTTGGGAGCGACCGGGGAAAGCTCCGCGTAGGCGCTACTATACTCTTTCTCGTAGCCGGCGGCCTTATCAAGCACCAAAATGGGCTCATCAAGCTGGACCCACTCGGCGCCAGCTGTCTTCAGATCGGCGAGTAGCTGTTTGTAAACAGGTAGGAGTTTTGAGAGTAGAGATAGAGGCTGGAAACCAGGCTCGGCCTCCTTAGACGCCTTGCCAAGGGCAAGGAAGGAAACGGGACCAAGAATTACAGGGCGAGTCTCAACCCCGAGGGCTTGCGCTTCTTTGTATTCCTCAATAGCCTTGTTGAAGTTGAGCTTGAAATCGGTTTCCGCAGAGAATTCAGGCACGACGAAGTGGTAGTTTGAATCAAACCTCAAAAATGAAGATGAAAGTCAGACGTGAATCACCTCTCGGCGGACTAATGGACCTACCATTTCTTCATCTCCGAGGCAGGGACATCGACGCCGTTGGCCTGACGGCCGCGACCCATAGCGAAATACACGTCAAGGGGTGACAGACCCTGGCCAACATAACGCTTGGGGATGACGTTGAAAGCAGCTGAGTGATCGAGAACATGGTCATAGAGTGAAAACTCGCCGCTGAGACCGATGGTTAGACAAGAGACATCAGAACAACACGAATGGACCAACCTAGGGATGTAGTTGACACCCCTAGCCTTCAAAGATGTCCAATTGCTCTTTTTAACATCGGCTGCAACCTGGGTGAGCTGGTCGGCGGTGATTTTACCAGCCCAGTAATTCTCAACGGCTTTTTTCACTTCCCGATTAGCACCTGACGACAAACCAAATTGACGTTAGACCGTCAAGGTCTTCGCAAATGGGTAGAAATAAATGCGCACCGATACGGGGGAAACCAAGAACAGCGGAATGAACCATGGTGATGGCAGGAAAAAAAGGGGGGATTGGGGGGGCGTTGAACACTCCAAGAAAACGATGGAGAAAAAATAGTGAACGCGGAGTTTGCCGTTAACGTACGATCAGGTCGCAATCGCATATAATCATCACATCATCTCAATCATGATAACGACGGGTAGCATTGCATAAGACGTATTATCGGCACTGTAAAAATTCTCATACTAACCAATAGCAACGAGAGGGGCCTCATTGTCTACCCCGAATCTGAGGGCCTAGATCCTACCATCATGTCTGATAACATATCCTTTGTTCTCCAACGTGTCCGCGAGGTCTCCTACGATCACCGTCCAATTCCAGAAGGTGCGACCTTTCCATTCTCTGTTTAAGTATGCTCTCAAGCGCTTGCACAACACAGTCCGCGATGACGAAGTCCTTGTTGAAGTGAAGAAAACGGGTGGGCCACTCCGTCCGCTTGTTCCTGACCATGCATTGATGTACCGCTGCCCCAGGTATTTGTGGATCCGACGTACAGTATTTACAGCATAAGCATGCACCAGTTGGTTTACGAGAAACATTGTGCATATAGGTACATTATTTCGAAGAGGGTCGCATTGGCGATTTTATAGTGAAGTCTCCGATGGTACATGTGATGTTTCCAGGCTAGTTCTCCGTCTAATCTCGCAGCCAAGGTCCTTGGCCATGAATCATCCGGCATAGTATTCAAAGGTGAGTTGACCTTGTCTACTTTCACCTGAGAGTATTGGCGAAATGGTGTTGGCACACAGCCGGCAGTGGTGTACACAGTGTCAAGCCTGGTGATCGCGTGGCTATGGAGCCTGGTGTTTCCTGCCGCAAATGTGAAGCTTGCAGGACAGGCAGATACCAGGTATGTGGAGTGAACATATCTTTATTCTCTACACGCTCCTCAGTGTTTAAAGCTCTGTCCCGACATGGCGTTCGCAGCGACGCCACCTTACGACGGCACATTGACCAGGTATTACCGCCTGCCTGAAGACCTTGTGTACAGTCTTCCTGATAATCTCTCACTAGAGGACGGTGCTATGGTACATAGAGCCCCGCCATTCTTCTTGATTGAAGTTAATTCCTTCTCAGATGGAACCTCTTTCAGTCGGCGTTCACTCTGTCCTAACACAAGCAAAATTACAGCCAACCCAGTCGATTGTGGTCTTTGGTTGCGGGCCAGTTGGGCTTCTCTGCATGGCTGTCGCGAAGGCCATTGGCGCATCAAGGATTATCGCTGTTGATATCATGCAGAATCGCCTAGACTTCGCTAAATCGTATGCAGCTACAGATGTATTCAAGCCTCCTTCACTTCAAGACGGAGAACCCAGTACAGTGTACTCTCGAAGATCTGCAGGTCTCTTGAGGACCACTCTGGGAGTGGAAGATCGAGGTAGCAAGGCCATTGATGTTGTACTAGATGCTAGTGGTGCCGAGGTATCTATACAAACCGGTATCCTCATTGCGAAGGTTGGCGGGACATTTGTGCAGGTAAGTCACGACTTTTGAATTGTGACGTCGATGGGTTTCTTACCAAGCACAGGTTGGCATGGGGCGGCCAGAAGTTGCCATACCAATCACCACTTTACTCGCAAAGGAACTAGTCCTCAAGGGTTCCTTCCGCTACGGTGTATGCATTGCGCGCATATTTTTCGCAGGATAGCTGACAGCTGACAAACGATAACAGCCCGGAGATTATCGCCTTGCGATAGCTCTTGTTGCACAGAAGAAGGTGGATTTACGTCCTCTTGTTACTCATCGGTATTCTTTCCAAGCTCGTGCCCCAGTGATGCCCTATTTGACCTTGGTCTAGCTTCGCGTTTGAAGACGCTGTCATCGCCTTCAACGCAACTAGGGAAGGGAAGTCGACTGATGGCAGAAACATAATCAAGGCGATCATTTCTGGCCCGAATGTGTCAATTGATGATGTTTGATCTTTCGTGAAGTGTATAATATAGGTGTATCAAATTTAGGCATACTGTACTTTTCCCTTTCCTGACCATGTATATGTCGTCGTCTGTTTCTCCGAGTGCCCCCTACCTCTGTTATCAGGTATAAATATTGTGATCACCTTCAGCCCAAATCGGCGACTGCGACGACTTCATAGTAAAAGGCGAAACTTGATGAAGATGTACCATGTACCCCACGGATTGCAGACGCGGGCACGTGCCAGAGCTTGTTTCATACCATTAGACTGTTACGGGTGCACTGCCAGTGGCTCGATTCTACTTACGGTCAGAACCCGTCAAGTTAAGCCCATCACTCAACACCCGACTGATTGGTTCCAGGAATAGAGGGAAATTCACTGCTGGGGCTGCCTGTTGCCCTTTGTCTCTAGAGGGGTTCAAGTACCACCGTCACGGTAACCTGCGAGACTAAACGCTGCCCCTAGTCCAGATCCTGGTCGCTTCGTGGGTGACCTTGCATCATTTTCGGGTACAAAACCTGTGTCTTGAACAGCTCCTGCAAGTGGGAACAACTGACAAGCGATAAAGTTCTACCACATTCCGTGATGCCTTTCCTCCCGCGAAACTGCTATTACCTTCGCATTTCCTCCTCGTCGATCTTACCACTATACGTGGGCTCGTCTTTATATATATAGTGCCTACCATTATCTAAGAGACTACAAAAATCCTGTAGGTCTATCTGGACAACCAGCATGTCGACTGGATGTCCGATCGGGTACTTCGTCAAGTCGTGGCCGATCTCAGACCAAAGTGAGGATATCTACGTTGTCCATACCATGGTCTGAGCTGACATCTCAACAGGATTATCCCAAAGTTAAGAGCAGAGTCTGATGCACATATGGGATCAGGACCTGCTCCACCAAATGCAAAGAAAGGCACTGTGGATGTACATCGAGGAGGTACTATTTACTTTGTTCCATAAGGATTCCATATACTCAAAGATCTGTCAAGATACGTATCAGTTTGCTTATTTTTTGCGTGAGGCAGAGCCCCATTCTGTTTTGATAAAGGTACGTTTCCTGTACGAACTCCCTACAGTCTCGCCCTAAACTCTCAGACGAGAAACTTCGTGCTTGATCTAGAGTCTCCGCCACCGGCATCAAGTAGTACCAAACAACAAAAGGACAAGCCGAAGGGGACTTCGTCCAGAAAGGATAGACGTAGACCTCATTCGCAGACGAAAAGACGCAAAACTCGACGGAGCAAAACAACAGAGAGGAATGAAGAAGGCGAAGATGATGGGGACTACCACCCCAGCGATTCAGAACTGTTCGTCAACAGTGACCCAGAAGCGGATGAAGACGGTGATCTCGAAACAGGGGAAGACCCACAAGTTAGCACGACTGAGGTAGAGGTAAACGCCGAAGTTGATGTGAAGATGGAAGAGGACGAACAGCCTGAGGGTCCTCCACACTCAAAGTCCCACGGAAACTCGTTGAGCGCCGAAGACACCTCCTTGGAAGTGGGGGACGACGACGACGACGAGCCCAAGCCCAAGCTTACCCTGGAGCTGAAATATCGAGCGTTCCCAAACTTCAATCGTTGTCTGTGTGTGATCGTGGAGCCGTTCCCGCCTCAGCGCTCTGACACTCGCGCTCCGTCGCTGGCGCCCACTGCGGCAATGAGGGCGTCGAGTGTCGCGCCCACTGCTTCCAAGTATAACACTAGCTACGGTCAACGGGCCAAGACGCCCCTGTTTCTTCCAGACCTCGACGACGAGCCCGCAAGCTTCAGTCCCTCTGGTTTCCGCACTCTGCCGCCAGTACCGTTGTTTAACGACCGTTCAACTGGCCGCGACGGCGACGGTATGGAAGAATGGGGTGACAGCACTGCATTGATGCAATTCAGTCAAATGCTAAATGCTACAGGGAGAGTAGGTGGAGCAGATGTAGAAGATGAAGATGAGTTCGATGGAACAGTACTTTTTGCGGATGCGGACGAGGCCAAGGAGTTGTGACGGTATGCTAATTATCTATCTATGCTTGTATAAGTAGGGTTGAGATATATGATTACTCTTGTCCTAAGCCCGTCCGATCTCCCTTAGGATCTCTAACTCTCGTACAGGGCTAACCGTCCGAAACCCTGCGGCGGCCATTTCGAATCGACCGTGACCTCCGGATAACGCGCGCAGACGTGTAGAATAGTCCAGCATCTGGCTTAATGGAGCGATAGCACGGACCGGGCGCTTGAGTCGGATTAAATGATGTTCTTCATCTGTTAAAGATGCGGTGGATGGAGAGAGCCATTTCGGCGGGATGTAGACGCCTTCTTGGTTATATGGGGTAGACGAGTCTTCATCAAGCGGTAGGCTTGATTCGGCGAGGTTGCTGATTTCTCCACCATGTTCGACGAGATCCTTCATGACTTTGCCAAGTATATCAGAACCTACGGACACGCGGACCTGAATGAAGGGCTCCATCATTGGACCTCTGCCTCGCTTTTTGAGATGCTCTCGGAGGATGACAGCACTGGCACCTCCCAAGATAGAAGGAGGGGCGTCTGGCGGGTGAATGAAGGCCGTGACTTGAATATGACTTCGCGACAATGGAAAGGACGTGTGGGGCGAACTGGACAGCGTGCTGGCGACACCGCGAGAGATGTGGGTCCAAGGATCCTGTTCGTCGTGAAACATATCAGGATGACGAAGCGGTTGGCCATCATCTCGCAAGACAACGTTGTCATCCCAAGTAGCGTCACCAATTTCGCTATCGAGCAATGGTCGCAGAGCAAAGGAGACAGAAGCTGTCACATTTTTCCCGCCTACGTTTGTAGTCCAATCGACTACAGAGGACATAGCTTCATCTAGCCCGATACTCTCTCGGTAGGAAACGCGCCTCCGCCCGAAATCGCATTTTGCTCCCCATTCATCCTTGAGCCGTCCTTCAACAACTTCGAGATGGAGTGCACCGAGACCGTGTACCAGCAGTTGCCCCTCGTGAGTCTCCATACGTACAGAGGGATCAGTGCGAATCAACGCATTCAACGCGTCCTCAACTGGCTCTAGGTCTGCATGAGTGTGTGGAATGACCGACACAGACATCGTTGTTGGCGGAGGAGTGATGCCAGTAAATGGAGAGGAATCTCGAGATCGGCCGTGGGTTGAGACCAGGGTATCACCTGTGTGAGTATGCTTGAGGCCCAGGATTACCCCCACTGAACCAAACGGTAATTCTTCCACTTCTTCAGCCTCGGAAGCATACATGAGCAGTAATTTGGATACCCTTTCCTTGACCCCTCGAGAGTTGTTGAAGAGTACACTCTGACGAGACAGTGTACCTGATCAAAATAAGTTAATCTTCATTAGCAAAACCAAAGCCGTGCATAATGCATTAAACAAACCTGAGTACACCCTTACAAAGGTCATCCAACCGCGTCTCTTATCCCAAGAAACTTTCCAAGCTAGAACCCGGACCACCCCTTGAAAACAGGGTGCTTCATGGGACACATCCAGTGGAGACGCGAGCAATTCCCCGGCATAGTCCATTATAATCTCGGTCCCAATATGCCTCATTGCAGAACCACAAAGCACGGGAAGAATTTCAGACTTGAGGGTCGCGGACCGGAGAAGAGGTAAGATAGAAGATGCACTGACACTTAGATACGCCGAAGAGTTCGTCGGCAATTCAAGTAGATATTCCATGAAGTCGTTCGAAAACATGGCCAAGCTCTCCAGGAGCATCGTGCGTGCAGGAATCAGATGAGGAATGAGGGGGTGAGAGGGAGGTAGAAGCCCAGAACTGCGTATCTCCTCCACGCTAGAAGCCAGCGCGTGCCTCGAGGAAGAGCCGTCCGATGACCATCGCCACAGTTCCCACTTAGCTAGATCAATGATGCCTTGAATGCCAGGCTCACCCCTGGAATAATCTTGAGGATCAAATGAAGCTATGGGAAGAGTGACGACCACCGGCATTGGATGTATACGATGTGTCAGCGTGGAGAGCAGCGAGGAATGGAATGAGGCACCCGGTCGGTCGAGCTTATTCATGACGAGGATTCGGCTAGGGACACCATATCTTAGACGTGCGAAAGGTTAGAATGCGCAAAGAAAGCGAAAAGGTAGCTCACCTGCTCACCTGTCCAACTGTTGCCAGACACCTTTTGTTTGCGCCTCTACTCCCTCAACAGAGTCTATCAGCACCACTGCACCGTCGACGATCCGGCTAGCACTTTCAACCTCCATCCCAAAATCCGCATGTCCAGGAGTGTCAATGAGATTATACATCCAGTCCTTCCATTTGATTGGAATGCTCGCGGACTGGATTGTTATTCCTCGCTCGCGTTCCGCAGGAAGAAAATCGGTAGTGGTACTTCCAGTGTCGACAGACCCGGGGATAGATATAAATGATGACTTGAGGAGGATAGACTCTGTCAGAGTCGTTTTCCCGGAGTCTTAAGACGGTAGGTGAGCAACATCCAGGAGGAAAGCACGAAACAGCACACCGATATGTGCACAGATCGCTAGGTTACGCAATCTCGACGGCTGGGTATAACTACGTGAGACGGACCTAGCAGGGATCTGTAGAACTTTTCTCGTTGTGTTGCAGAGTGACACGGAACGGGCCACTGATGTTGGCCACTTGGACGACGAGTACATCCCGAGCAAGCCGAGGGACGAGGGACGTGACCGTGACTGTGTTAAGCCAAGACAGTCAAGGTACGCTCTAAGATCTGAAGATCTGAAGCGTCATTATCGGCCCGAGAGCACGTTATTGTCTCCTGGCCTCCCATATTATGCGCTCTCGTATCACATTTATTGTTCATCATCCCTACTCTTTCTTTCATCATGGCCGCACATCCCGCAGGTGCGCCATCCGACTCGGATGCCTTCGAGCAACGCATTCGCAAAAGGGAGCTTTTGAGCAGCGGACCACTCGACACGGTTCCTGATCCTGACTATGCCAAACCTCATGGAAATATTCCAAACACACCACTAGCGGCCTCAACGATATCTTTTCTCTTGGGATCTACTTTTACGTTTGGGTTGTTAATTTTCTTAAGTGGTGGTATCAGCAGCTATTGGTTTGCTACGCATCAACTTGGTTTCTTCATGGCTTCGTGGTCAGCTTTCCACTGGGGAGAATTCGCTGTTACAGCCGGCTGGAATCGAGAAAGAGTTAGCGTTGATTGTACGCACTTTTTTTCCCTTGGAATTTGTATCTTTTGACCGACTCTTTTCAGCTTTTCTTCTCAATAATGGTCGGATGTATCACATGGCCAACATCCTCGCGTTCACGGAGTATCTCTTGGTCTTGTACTTCCGACCTTCGCTCAAGTCATTCCCGTACGTATCCTCACTTGGTATGTTATAAGAGTTTGTTCTGGGCTGCTCGTGGTATGAATCCTGGCTTCCACCAGGTATCGTTACGGTGATGATCGGACAGTTCCTGCGTTCAGCAGCCATGGTCAAGGCAGCCTCCAACTTCTCGCACACCGTAGCTTCTCAAAAGCATGCAAGCCACCAACTAGTGACAGGCGGTATATACGCGTCAGTGACCTTTACATCCACTTTTTGTCGTGTCTCTGACGGATCATTCAGATGGTCCCGACACCCTTCTTATACAGGTTTCTTTTACTGGGCCTTAGGAACACAGCTGGTGTTACAGAACCCTTTGTCGTTTGTTGTCTACTACGTACTATTGATGCGATTCTTTTCTTCACGAATCCGAGGTGGGTCGTGTCCTGTTTTGGTCCTGTAGATTTTGCTGAGGTTCAATGCAGGGGAAGAGCATGCTTTAGTCCGTTTCTTCGGCGAAGACTACGTCTTGTATCGAACGCGCGTAGGAACCAAGATACCTTTTATATCATAGGCATTCCCGTCTCATAGTTCAGTCCAAATTGTGTATAAGGGCATGGAAATGCTGTCATGAGAGAGACAAATACATAACAGTTGATGCTGTAGACGGGCAATATCCAGATCTTCATAGGATGTATCAATCCTGAGTGATCGTGGTTTTTTCAGAAACATAGATGCCATCCAAGAATTTGCGAATATCTTTGTTTCGCACTCTGCAGATGCCTTGGATAGATGCCGCTGGTAATACCTAAGGGTCAACGCCGCTTGCGGGTGATTCATGAACGAACCTGATTGTGACACATTCTCAATATCTGCACCTTCGAGGATTAGCTCATCCTTCTGAGCCTTGCTTTCGGATACTATCACACCGTCCAACATGTCTACGTGTCGCACAGTCTGGGCCACGCCAATCTATGAGCAAGGTAGTGCATAGAGACAGAACACCAAACTGTACCTTCTCTCCCAAAAAATTCCTTATCTCAAGTCTACGACCGTCCTCCTGAATGATGCAGTTGATGGGGAAGTGAGCGTATACCGCACGCATCTTGTATAGGAAGCCCTACTCTGAAGAATGAGCAATGCCAGATGAACACAAAATGACGGCCAGACCTTTGTCACGCCTGTTGCCATGTTGGCTATGAGTGACTTTATTGTGCGAAGGCAAGCGACATGTTTCCGATTGCCCTGCCAGACTGCAAGAATGACCTTGTTGCCCTTGCCTTTAAGCAGACGGATGTCCATGTTCACATGCCGAACGTTCTTTGTAAGAGTTCCTCGGGGCCCAGTGACTATAATAACTCGTGACTTCACGGAGACTGTCACCCCATCAGGAATCTCCAGTTCTTCGGTTTTGAGGATATCGCGCATCTACACGGAGATAGATGTCAGTAATGGGACCACCACGGCGTCCACCCTCATCCAGTTGCGAGCGACCCATCCATCGGATGGCAACCATAGTACTTCCGTGATTTCGGGCAGTTTCACAAACAGGTAATGACATGGGTGGTTTCATAATAGAATGTAACACCCACCTTCAACGAATAACTGGCCTTGAGGTTGTTCGCGACGGTGATGACACTTTCTTCTTGCCTATGAACGCTCTGTGGCGGGAATTGAGTTCGGCTGTCGGAGTTCTAACGGGGTTTCATTCCGCAGTTTTCGGAGCCCACGGTTCTTGTCACTTGTTTCTTTCCAACCACCATCATCGCAGGGCGTGTCGTGAGCTGTGCATTATTGCCCGACAGAACAGCTCAATTTTACGCTTCGTATTCGTAAATTTTCTACGACGTTTCTCGCAGTGCTCTTTGCAATCCACGTGTAAGGTCATCTGCCCAGGCTTTCGCTCGAGCATTTGAGATATTTCTGCAAGATGTCAATGTATCCACAACAACAGGCTTATAGTCAGCCACCATTTCCTCATGCATATCCTCCCCAACCACCTTCATATGCATTACCTTCATCGGTATACCCTGTTGACCCTGCCACATTTCGTTGCGATTATACTGCTAGGCTAGCAGGCCTGACAGACAACTCGCGGTTGATAATCCAAGGGTTATCGATGTATGCCCATGACTTCTCTAGATGGGGAGATGTTGTTACTCAGTGCATTGAGGCTCACATACGTAGGGTGAGTGATCTACTGTCATCCATCGATTTACTAGCACGTCTACACGAGTGACGGATTAAAAGATGGAACGGCCATCTACTAAATTTATCTTTTCATTTGTGCTCTTAAATTGTATATGTACTACAAACGATAAGAGTACAGAAAAAATGTATCAAATCCTGTCGCTATTTGCCACTCGCCGTTGTGTGCGACGGAAGGGCGACCAGTCTCCTTGACACAGCCTGTTTAACCGGTTGCTGACTCATCCCTCGCGTTTCCTTTTTAGGTTCCTCCGGAGATGAAACTTCCGGCGTTCTACCTTGTTGATGCATTATCAAAGAATGTCTTTGATCCTTATGCTGGTCTTTTTGCGTCTATCGTGGCACCTCTTTTTCTGGAGACTTACCAGCAGGTCGACCAGCAAACACGTGGCAAGATGGAGGAAATGCTCTTGACATGGCGAACTGGTGCTCCCAACGGTCGAGAACTCTTTGGGGTCGGCCCTCAAGTTGCCATAGAACGAGGGATTTGGCCGTCAAACCCGGGACACGGTGTACGTATTCCGCTTCCCCTTGCTGGTGGTTAATATTAATAATTTTATGAACCGTAGACATCTCATTCTGCCAATGCGTTTGTCTCAAAGTCGCAAGTGCTAAGTGAGTTAGAGTTTGCTCTCCGTCAGAAAGAGCGGGCCATCCAAAGCAATCCGTACGACGCTACCGCACAGAACCACATTAGCATTTTGTCACAGGTACGTCTGACTATGGGCTATCCGTTTCTGTTTCTCATAACAAAGCAGTTACGCAAACTCGTTGAAGCTGGTGTGTCTCAGGATGAGCTTGCACAGATCCTTGCCCAATTACGTGCACTTGTCCGACCAACGTCCGTGAATCCCGCTCCCCCGCCTACCCTTCCTACGTCCAAGTACACCTCAGTTGTGCCTTACCCGCCTTCGTTTATGTACAATCAGACTGTTGTACCAGCTGGCACCTCACTAGTTCATCCTCAGTATTCACAGGCCCCCGCTCCAACATATCCAAATTCAGCGCAACAATTTCAAGCCCCAGACACCTCTAAGCCATTGAACCCCGTTGTTGCAAGCTCCGCTTCCCCTGCCATTCCCAATATCACTGGTCTCTTTGAAGCTCTTGTTAAGGCAGGGGTGGTATCCGCTACCTCTACGCCAACGGGCGCCGGTGCTACTGCCCAGATGCCAGATGATACGCAAACACAGCGTCGTGATGTTCAGACCCCCAGTGAATCTCACTTAGAAGATGCACGTGCTTATAGGAAAGTTATTTTGGCTGAGGACGTGAGATTTTCAAGCGCCGAGATCAGCAGGTATAGTGTTCATCCCGCTAACCTACAACTTGACTCACATCGTCTCTAGACATCGTCCCAACATAGTTCATTTCCTCTATGATCGTATGCCAGTGCAGTGTAAGCAGTGTGGTCTCCGATTTTCCGACACGGTGCAAGGCAAGAAGACTATGCAAGAACACCTTGACATGCATTTTCGGCAGAATCGTAAAGCATCGCAGAGTGTAGGACGTGGCCATAGCCGGAGCTGGTTCCTTGGTGTTGAGGTGAGTGACGGAATCCGATATTGCACGCATTAGGCTTGACTGAGGCTTGTGCAGGACTGGGTCCGTGATTTGCCTTACAGTAGCGGAGAAAAAGTCACAGGTCTCTCATCGCGTCTATCAAATGCCAAGGCGGTTGCGACCGCAGAGTGTGCCAAGCGTGATGCTGAACTTCGCGCACGGTTTGTTGTTGTTCCGCCTGGCGATGAGGCGAAACACGTCACGTGTCCTATCTGTAAAGAGGTTTTTAAGTCTGAATTTAACGAGGACGATGAGGAGTGGATATGGAAGGATGCAATCAAGATTGAGGATAAGGCATGTTTGACGCATAATCGATTTAAGTGTAATATTGATCCTGGGCTGACAGATATATCACGCAACATGTCATGCAGAAGCTCTGGCCACCAGCGGTTCGCTCACAGCTCGTCTGCGTCAGGGCTTTAGCAGCCGTTGTGGGACGCCTGATGCGCCGTCATTACGTGCTACACCGCCGCGATTAGGCAAGGCTGAGTCGCCAATTCCTACTTCGAGGCTTGGTATTAAGCGTAAGGTTGAAGCTGACAGTAATGGGGGGCGACCTGATGGCTCGCCACCGCTGAAGAAAGTAATATTGGCGTCCGCGTGATTCCCTTGCATTGGTTTTGTTCGCGCATTCATTCTTATTCATCAGCATTATCTGGCATATGTAAACTGCACGCAATACCATAAATTCATTTTACACAATATTCGTGTGAAATTCGTGTGAAAGACTTGCGAGAGCCACACCACACTAGCTTCACATTTTCACGGCCTTTACTTAATAAGACACAACTCAATATATAAGGGAATACACCACGTTCAATTCACGCGCTTCCCAGCCTCCGATAATCTGTTACTACCAATGAACACTTCACAGCGGTACATCTTTGAGCATAACACTATCACCAACGGTGGGCATGGGCTCGCAATGCTGACTAATGACTATTACGACCCGGATCTCTGTTCAGGTACTGTTGCCCTGCAAGACGCTACTCTCCGTCATATCGACGAAGTTATCAATGAGGATGTTGATATGCAAGCAAGTCGCTTTCGTCAAAAATAGCGAGGCTGATGCTTGAATGTTGTGATCACAGCCCCCGGCAGTGGAGATTTTTCATCTGGTTGTGGATACGAACGTACTACTGCATCAGCTCGACGCGTTGCAACAGTTTACCGTCGACATCGAACACCACCTGCCGTTCACTTTGCAAATCATCATACCGGGAATCGTCATCAGTGAGCTCGATAGGCGCGTTTATTCAAGTTTTATTTTACATATTTTAGCTGCTAATTAATGTGGGGGGTAATCCCGTACATAGACAGAAGACACGAGACGATAAAGTAGCGTGGGCAGCGCGTCTGGCCTCGACGTGGTTGCTTGAGAAGGTGAAAGAGCGACGCTTTGTCAAGGGGCAAACTCACGAGGAAACATGCAAAGCGGCAGGGAAATGGAACGTGAAAGATGTTAGAGAGCCCGAGGCAAGCGCCCATTCCCTCTCACTAAAACCCAGTCAACTGATTGGAGCTACTATGGCAGGGAGGAGGATCGGAAGTGAACGACGACCTAATCTTAGATTGCTGCCTGTACTTCACAGGTCGTCCACAGCACGGAGGAGTGGCCAGGCATGTGGTGCTGTGCAGTGGGGACAAAAACTTGTGTGTCAAAGCTGAAAGCGTAGGTGGGGAATTTCTGATAACAATCCATGGGGATGAAACATTGATACTTGAGCGGGGAGTGATAGGCATTAGGACGGTCAGTCCCACGAACGGTTGGACGAGTCGCGCAATCGCCACTGCATTATTTGCCGCTGTCCCGATGGTGCACTTGAGTGGCTTTGACGGGCAAACGTCGAAGGCCCAACGAAGAACGCTTCGAACAAACCGCAACAGTACCAGCAGGCCGACAGTAGTTGCGAGTTCGGACGCGATGGAGGTGGATGAGGAGCCCTTTTCGCCGAGCCACCCATTAGACGTGCTCCATTTGGAGGTTGTAGAGCACTTTTCGCGACTATTGCTAGGAGTTGTGCATCGGGTCGGAGGACCGGAGGTGCCACGGCAAGGGCCGGCGGGTGGACAGGTGTCTCGACACGCTCCTAGCTGGGCTCGAATTGGATTGGCTGACTGGACCCCTCGAGAATGCGTGCAGTTCTTGGGAAGGAGGGTAGGACAACAAGGGTCATTGGATAAATTGGAAAACTTCTTGATGTACCCTGATAAACGTGGAGGACGGAAGGGGCAGGACTGGACTCGGAGTGATTGGGATAGCTGCGTAGTTACATTGGAAGGGCTAGGGATGGGATGGGGAGATGAGGAACTGGTTGAGTCAGCATCTGACTTGAAACGATTTGTTAGAGGTACATTCTTACTGCGGATGAAACCAACGGGAATGTGATGACATGACGACATGACAAATAAAATGATTTGTAATATAATCGGCTTTTCTTTTCTTTGTTTTGTTTTGATTTGTGTTCGCTAGAAACTGTTTCTTTCCCACTTTTGACCATGCGGAGAAGGACCGTTCATGTATTACTGCTCATCCTCGGCTTATTTTTACTGGGAACGGTCCTCGTACTCTCCTCCGTTTCTTACTATCTCTCAATACCCGATGTCGCCTACATCACAGAGGAAGAGCTCAACCCCTCTCGAGATTCCCCTAATCAAAATTCCTCCTATCATCATAAACCCGAACGTATCCCTAGGATCATTCACCAGACCTGGAAGTCTGAAACTCTTCCAGATAAATGGATACCTGTATCCGAAGGGTGTCGCGCTTTGATGCCAGACTAGTTCGTTCCAACTTATATTCATCTTCGTCCCTCATGCTCATGTCCCCTCTACCATTTCAGCGAATATATGCTATGGACAGACGCAAGCTCACGCGAGTTCATTGCCCAAAATTACCGTTGGTTCCTCGATACGTTTGATTCGTACCCCTACCCTATCCAACGGGCGGATGCTATTCGCTACTTTGTCCTTCATCATTATGGCGGCGTCTATATGGACCTCGACATTGGTTGCCTTCGTCGTTTGGATCCCCTCTTGATCTTTCCCGTCATTCTTCCTCGCACCATCCCCGTCGGTGTCTCCAATGACCTCATGTTTGCCGAAAAAGAACATCCTTTCATGGCGCAGACTATCCATAATTTGATTACCTTCGACCATAATTGGATTCTCAACTATCCCACAGTCATGTTCTCCACTGGCCCCATGTTCCTGTCTGCGCAATACGGCCTTTACAGCTCTTCCCAACCTCTCACTCCAGACTTACCTGGCGGCGAGGTCCGCATTCTCCCCAAGTCACTTTATGGAAAGAATGCTAGACCAGAAGAAGCACCACATTCCTTCTTCTCCCATTTCTACGGCAGCAGTTGGCATTCAGATGATGCTGCATTTATCGGGTTCCTGGGAAAGTGGGGCAAGGCTTTACTTTGGATCGGACTGGTGGTTTTGATGGTCAGCTTGATCAAACTTGGTTATAGCACCTCCAAGCAACGACATTATGGTTTCGGGAACGTCGGCGGATACGATGTCCTCCTTCCTCGCTGGGTCCAACGCAACGGTCGCTGGCATTTGGACTTGGGATGGCTCTCGCTCCCCGGTCGGACATCGCTTCCATCACCTTCAGCACTTTCCGGTCGTCATCTGGACTCGATGACAGATGACACGTCCAGCCTTGGGGATGAAGATGTACAGCTTCTTCCACTCTCCATAAATGTTCCAGCCTCATCATCTATGTCGGACGTCTCCTCAACGGATGGTGGGGATGGGCCCTATCCTGTGGACAGTGTCGCGCGACGCATACACCGTCGCGTTGCATCGCTCTTTGGCTTTTCACAACCAGCACATCCAACCCGTCGGCGTCGGGGCGTAATGTTTTTCCTCCCTGCGTTCAGCTCATCGTCCGGGGGTGTTGCGCTTCCTAGTGACGATACACGTCGCCATCACTCACTCACTCCGCGATCGCTGTCGCTGTCTCAGCGTTCAATATATCGGCCTGATAAGCATCCACCACTCGCAGACCACGCAGACCACGAGGCAGGCTTTAGCTTCCCCGAGGAGGGTACCTCGGGAGCTAGATCAGCAGGTTTGATCCCCCCGTCATATGACGACGTGGTCGTCGCAACGCCCTTCCGCAATGCCGAGGCTAGCGGTACACGGAGACCACATCCAAGGTTGTCAAATTGAGTCATTGTGCCTTGGTTCGCTGCTGCGCATGCTCCATCATGCTCCATCTATCCACATGTACCTCCGAGATCCCATCCTCATGACCTCACAGTAAAGGTATAAACGCTCGCTCGCGCCTCAACGGCACGGACAACATACCACTTTTGTTCATGTTGTGCTATACACTATTTAAATGAGACTGTTTCACGTTCCGTAATGACGTAACGGGTCTTTGCTTTCTATTCTACATATGTAGTCTGACTGGGTAATTCCCTGGGATACAACCTGACGGAGGATCCAAAGACGATATTATTTTAAGGGGTAACTAAGAAGAATTTTCCATTTTCAAGTTTTCATGCTACGTTCTAGAAGAGTACAACAACCACCTCGGGCGTGACATCCACGAATGAAAGAAGTATGAATAATATATATTGCTTCAAGCTGTTTTCGAAGCCATTTTACGCGCAACCCTTCGCATATGGATGGAGAGGCCACCCATGGCAACAGCAGCAACTGCGTACGTGATAGAGGGTCCAAATGTCCAGTAAGATGCGCAAGCTAAAGAAAAAGAATAAAATCAAATGATCAGAGCACGACACCAACCAGGACAAAGTAAAGCTAGCCACCTAACAGCGGCCCAATCGCCCGTCCGAGCTGTCCAGATGAGCGGAATCGCCCTAGAGCCTGGCCCTTTGCAAGTTCCGGCCGATCGATAGTGCTCTCCGCGCCGGGTTCCTCCTCCTCCTCCGGCGTATCGTCACATTGCAATGATGCATGTGCGGTCAGGGCATTAACGACGGTTGCGGACGTGAACGCCATGCAAATCGCGGCAGTTTGCAAGAGTCGGACTGCCAAGCTGGGGTATGTGAGGGTAAAGTGAGGAACGAGAGCGAGGGCGAGGAGACCGATGGCGCAGCTGGACAAGCCGCGACGGGCCATCTTGAGCTCGCCGACGCGCGTGAGAGAGCGTCGTACGTAGCCGCCTTGTAGAGCTGCGGACACGATTCCTATGCCGCCTATCAGCTTACCGTTCTGCGTGTTGCTCCAGTCGAGTACTGCAGGAGGGTGGGTGGGGGATCGGGGAGGACAGTAGAGGGGGGAGGTAATGAATGAGTTAAAAGGCGCGTGCATTTAGTGAGTATGTATTCACGTACGGTCAAATGTGAGAAAAGTGAGTGTGAACTCGACCCCGGAGAAAATGCCAAGGAAGAGGAAATGAAACGCGCGGAGTGCCTTGAGCGTCTTGACACGCTGTTCAGCGGGACGAACCGTGATCGTTACCCCACCCTTCTTCGTCACATCTCTTCCAGCAGCACCGCCATTAACGTCCGCCTGGTACTCAGTTGGGTTTTCTCCGCTCTTCTTTGAACCTTGTACGCCAACCTTCTTTCCTCGAGTCTCGGGTAGCGCGACCCCAAGGAACACAGTTTCCGCTACGAGCAAGACTAGGGTCAGAATGGCAGGTGCAGCGTAGACATTCAGCTCCATGCCCAGGGCTTGCCCCTGCGCCACGGGTCGGGAAGCAAAGTACGCGCCAATGGGCGGGCCGATGCAGAAGCATATGGCGAAAGCAATGCCGACATGGGCAAGGGCCTTTGCGCGATTGGCGGGAGTGGTGATGTCAGAAAGGATCGCACTATGATCGAAATGAGGTGGTCTACAAGTTGGCTCATGTTTTGATGATGACGTACATGGCCAGCTGGACATTGCCTTCACTGAGTCCTCCAATGACACGCGAGAGCATGTACGATGCAAAGGTCGTGCTCCATATCCACCTACAGGAACAAGTAAATTAGTATGCTCGAACGTCGCCTGTATTCTCAACGCACACCAGGGCAGAGAGGATATTGCCAATCATAGTGATTAAGAGGACCTTTTTGCGGCCATACTTGTCAGAGAGAGATCCGATATACGGAGATACCAGGAATTGAAGTGCTCTAGTAACGCAATTGAGATAGATATGTTGAATAGGGAGTCTGTTCCGCTCACGAGAATACAGAGCCCATGAGACCACCTTTTCACCTTGCATAAGTTCGCATTAAGTGAACGAGCTACGAATAGGCGTACCGAGAAGGACGATATCCCATCTCTGTGAGTTGTGAGATGGCCTATAAAACTGCCCGCGAATCGTAGACACTGCCCATAACGTCCTTGACAAAAAGCCGTGAGGATCCGATGATTCCCTCTGAGGTTTGAGTATGTGAGTGAGAATATGCGCGATACAGATACTGACGGCGTGCAGGACGCGTACCTGAGTGTACCATTCAATGAGGCGCGGAAAGAGAGGGAGCGGGATGGTGAATGCTACACGTTCGCGTCAGAATCTACAAAACAGGGCAAGTATAAGAGGAACGCGCCGAAAAGATCCAGGATCAAAGAGAGAAAAACGACGTTTTCGACCTTGCCCATGGGTTAGCGAGGCCAAAGTCGAGGCTGGTGTATGACTGGGTAAGATCAACTTGTGTTTATGGCCACGCCTTTTATGTTCTCTATGTCACTAGACAAGACCTGTGCCTGGACGCGTTGACATGTCGTGAAGTGCACAGCCTTTCTGACCGACTCAGATACATACATTCTCCTTTCTGCCAGATTCTTCCATAGCATACGTTGTAGAGGGACCAGCTACCAAGACGCAGAAGGGCTAAAACTGAAGGGTAGCAGCCATTGGTCCTATTAGGTTCACGATGGGCTTAAAGCGCTGTATAGTTACGTTGTCGGTCACATTTGAACTGTTTCTCCATTTTTTATCGCGTTTTACAGTACGGATGTACAAGCTTTGCCTGCTAATAATATACATGCCGTTTCGCGTAGCTCGCTGTGTCCTGGGCTACTGTGGCGCATTGTCTCAGATAACCCTCCGGCTAATCTTCCTCCTCTTCCTCTTCCATTGGTATCGCGACGGCACGCCTGTATTGCAACAACTTCGCAGGATCGCCATAAATATCGCTCAGATCATCTGGTGGAGCATCCTCTTCTTGTTCCTGCTCCTCTACTTCACCATCTCCGTATTCTGATCCATACGCGCTCTGCGGGCCAGGTGTTGACGGGCCTGTCGATGTCTGGTCAGTTTCAACATGGACATGCATGTCGTTGAGTATATAAGGTGGCACCGCGCCAGGACCGATGAGAGGGCGTATCGACACATGTGCAGACGGTTCAACAGAGATATCCTCAGTAAGGGGCATCGATTCTTCCCGTTCAGGTTGTGGGGTGCACGATGCAGCGTGAGCGTCCGCATGGCGTGTTGTGGCATCGTTAGAGGGAACAGCACCAGCAGCACCTGCACTGCCACCAGCTGTGACTTCCTCACGCTTGGCACGCTTCTTCTCGTTGGCCTGAGCACGTTTACGCTCACGCTCCAACTTCTTCACTGCATCCATTTGCGCGCTCGCGGCGCGCTGCACGGCCTCGACACGAGCCTGCTCCTCTTCGACCCGATCGAGTACCCACTGCTCCTCCATATACTCGACATACCGCTCGCACAGCGGGCGCCAGGTCCTCGGCGCCGTGGAATCGTCAACCAGCTGTGGCGGAGCTTGCGTCTTGTCTTCAGCAAGAACCATCGCGTCGATATCGGGAGGCGGGGGAAAGGCAAAGTCCGGTCCGGGATTAAGCCGAACGCGGGCACCATTAAAGAGAGAGATGAGCGGGAAGTAGCCCAACGAGCCGTCATCAGAGTGATTCTCCTTGTGTTCACGGGCGCCCTCGCGCGTACGACGCTTTGCCTGCGATTTGCGCGGGTCGACAGGCGCGCGAAGCGGACGAAAGTCGTACAGGTCGCGAAAGGCGACGCCCTGGCACTGTCCGTTAATAAAGAACGCGATTTTCGAGTCGGGGAGAGTGGGGAGCGGGCGTAGTGACGGTGCGATCCCGGAGGAGGAACTGGACGCGCCGCCGCGTCCGCCACGCTCCGGAACGTTCTTAATCGTCGCAGATTTTTTAGTCGAGGGGGGTACGGGAGCGCAGTCGGCGAGCTTGCGCGAGAAGTCCATGAGGGCGGCCATCTCCTTGGATTGCGTGTATTCGAGTGACTCGAAATATTCCTGGCCCTTGAACTCGATGGCAATCCGCTCGCGTTTGATGTGCGCCGGATCATGTGGGTCGCGTTTCGCGCCCGGCTGCAGCGCGGGAAGAGAAATGTACATGCCTAGGACGTCGCCAGTGCCGAACGGCTGTCCGTACTGCCGCGGACGCGAGAGCGTGATTTTCTCGCCCGTCTTGTCGCGCATGCCGTACGAATACCCGTCCAAACCGCATGGTCCACCCAGCGGCGCTTCGCGACGTCCCCAGCCAAGACGAACGTGCGCGCCCTCTCGCCTGGGTGGTGGTCCTGGGCCGTCAGAGGCACGGGCACGGTCGCCGCCACCGTGCTCGATTTTTACCTCCATGTACCAGCGGCCCTCGCGTACGGGAGCGTTGCAGCGCGCACTGCGAAAACCCTTTTCCCCTAGCAAACCGAGGCCATCCTGGGTTACTTTGACGAACGGACTGCGGTCCTCCCAGCTCACGCGGAAGGCCTGTGGCGTGCTCTCAATTGTGCGAAAAGGAATGGTCGAACCCTCAGGGGCGAGACCTGCGGGCACGTAGCGGAAGCCAAGCCGATTGTGTGCGAGTTGGTCAGTATTGTAGTACGTCGGGTCATCAGAAACTGGAAGGAAAGTGGGCGCGCGGGAGATGGTGAGCCGTAGTCTGGTGGAGAGGTCGTAGAGATAAGCGGGTAAGACGACGTTCTCGGTAGGAGCAGGGTTAGATAATGAAGCGGGATCGGATGGAGCTGGCGAGTCCGCAGCACTGTTGTGAGAGGGTGGATTCTGCTTTCGCTTTTTAGTGGGAGGACCAGTAATAGTAGAGGTCGTTGCAGGTGAATCTTCACGAGGCTGCATTAGAGCAACAAGAAGTAAGTAAACCCTAACCTTGTTCTTCAACCAACTATGGCTTCTCCTAATGCTCGTGCACTACGGTATGTCGTCTATCCTCGATTTCATCGTTTTCCCTAGCATTAATGTGCCATCAGTCGTATTCATAAAGTATATATATCAAATCACTATCGCTTTAATCCCTCTTACCTAGACATTTTCCAGGAAATTGCTGACCTCAACGCCAACCCCATTAATGTATGCACTTGCTAAAGTCGCTATAATCGCTCCACACTCAGGATGGCATATGCAGGGCGTTTCCTATGAAGTAATGGAGGACAACTTACTCAACTGGAAATGTGCAATCAATGGAGCGGTGCGTTGTTCTCCATCCTTCATCCCACTTATCCTAATAATGATTTCTGGGATCTGTATAGTCGGACAGCCCATACAAGGGAGGCACGTTCTACTTCAAACTGTCACTTCCAGAGGACTTTCCATTCAAACCGCCAACTGTATGTCCCACCTCGCGCAGCTGCGTCATCGTTTGTATGCTTATATCGACAAACCAAACATTCCCTAGATAACATTCATCACCAAGATCTACCATCCGGGAATCAATGAGGAAGGTAGCATATGCGTACCTATTCTGCGAGATCAGGTACGGCTCTTCACAGTTGGTTATCAGCCCGTACTTGAACAGAAGGACTCTATAGTGGAAGCCATCCATCAACCTTGCCACAGGTGAGCAGGCCGACGCTGCGCAACAGCTACTTTGTTATTTATGATCCTTGTTGTCACAGTGCTTTCGGTCATTCAGGAAAAGGTGAACAATCCGAGTGCAGATGATCCGTTTGAACCTGAGATAGCAGCTGTAAGTGGACTAACTTGAATAATGATTATGATCTGGACCGACCCTTGATTGGTTCCAGCAATTAAAGAACGACAAAGCTGCTTTCCTTAATACAGCAAGGGAATGGACCAAGAAGTGAGTTTCTCTGTGGCACTTACGTATTTCAATGAGGTTGACGGATTGACTGACCTACCTGGGTTGGTTTGACAGGTACGCTTGAGTTGCTGGTGTTCGTCTTTGTGTTTTCTGTGTTGTCATCAATACGTATATTCAAATTTTGTAAAATGGACCAATGTAAAATGGAAGTATGGAAATTAAGCCAGTGTCACATTAATTGAGTGGGGTGAGAAAACATGATATGGGAGATCGGAGACAGGCAGTGAGGCACCCGTCAAGCCTGAGGGTGTGATGCACCACCTTCTGCTGGGCTGGTTGCAGCGTGATGGCAATATATTAATAATTGCAGTGCACAATAAGACGTCTACGCATACGTCTCACTAACGAGCCGTGTTTTCCGGCCCAATATATGCCCCGCGCTCCGCGTCCTCTAGCGCTGACCTGGACGCTTCCACAGCTCGCAGATTGGTGAACGGCTATCGGTTACTGCGAAGTAAACATCCTCGAGATCAACGGCAGCGGCTTTCCTGCTCCCCTTCAGGCAGAGCTTCACAACTGATGATGGCCTCCGCCAGGCTAACCCTTTTTTGTTCATGCGTTCATGCGTTCGGACGCGACGCAGTGATCGACGGTGGAGTGGTAATGCACGTGACACGTTGTTGAGCTGTGGCCAAGTACACGGATCACGGATGTTGAATTTGGGGTCGCAGTGCCAGTGGAATGGGCATGGTTGCATGCTGGAGTGGCACTGGCACTGGCACTGACGCAGTCACTTGGCGTCACCCACAAGGTCTCCAGATTACAATCGTGACCCTTCACATCACGCATCTGCAGCAAGTCATGTCAGTCACGGTGTAACTTTCTTATCATGCCAATTTGAGCCCTTTGTTCCTTCTCATATCGACTGCATGAGGAAGCCCCTATGAGCCGGGTGAGCGTACATCGCGGAAGTCGGAATTGTCAATGTTTGATTTAGATGCATCTGTTGGGCATATTATTGCAACGTGCCAACAGCATGTGTAAACGCTAAGCGACACATTTCAGCCAGAAGACTCCAGTGCATTTATCCGTCCGAGGCAAAGGTACTCGTATTCTATCAAACGCTTGAGTTGTCACCATACATACGACTCGTAATTGATGTGATAAGGTGTTGCCAGTGGGAGACAAATGAAAACCCCACAAAAGAAGTGTGGGTACTCTTACCCGACTTGTCGAATTGCCTACTGAGGCAGAGCGGTCACACTGAAAACAAACTAAGACGCTTTCTGACCGCGCCCACCCGGTTTCCGCGTACGAAAGGCTTATACGTGCCGAGATAAGCGCAAGCTCCCCACGGCAACATTACGCTACAGTCGACTCTCATATAAGGCATACCCCTCGGCAGACGTCCCGCCCGTGGTTTTTGAGGTTTCATTGGCACGGAAAGCGCTGAGTGGGCTATGAGGGAGCGGTTCCAGTAGGTTCTTTTGTTTAGTGGACCCCAAGGCAATGGGATCTAAAACAATAAACCTTTTGGGGTATGACTTATTTGAGAGTCGACTGTATGAGGATTTTGTCGTTAAAGTGACCAAACAGAGTGAAAAACATACAAATAAACGGGCCAAGTCAGAAAGGAACTAGCGCTATGAGCATCCACAAAGGGGTAGGTGATATACAGTGCGAAGACTATTACAGCAGGTGGGGAGCCTAAGACTACAGAGGTGTCCGATGGGCTAATTAGTACCGCGCCGCGAGTCGAGCCACGAGCCAAAAAGTCATGATGCATGGTCTAAAGTTTCCTCGGCCCTAGGTCCAGGGAAGCTGGCAATGGAATTAGCCTTAGTCCATGTGTCAATGTCAAAACGACGAGCTTACCCCTCTAATAGCCCCAGAGGTTCTCCCATACTTCCGTCATCGATAGTTCCCGAGCCCTTTCTTCAACGAACCCAAGCGCATACATTGCTGCTACCTCAACCGATGATCCGTCATTGAGGATCCAGCCTACAACCCGGTCAATGTCATAAATCTGGTACTGTCTCCGCTTGGGCTCAGGACCGCATTTCTGATGAGCCAAGTGTTTTCTTAGATTTTCTGCACGGTGACCTCTCCATGAGCAATGGTAAGGGCAGTAGATCCAGAAGGGGAGATGAAACGAGAGTAAGTGACGTTTCAATTCTTGTCGGCGCCCGCACTGCTTCCCGCATACAGAGCAGAGGAACGATGGTCGCTGGGAGATGGGCGAAGTTCGTGCAAAGAACTACGTAAGATGTAAGAAATGCAGACACTATTATCATAGATGTGAAGTGCTTTACTTGAGTCTGACGCACGCTGGTGCTAGAGGCAGCCACAGTGGTGGAATGACGGTGGTTGCTGAACCGCATGTCTTCTCGCAAGATAAGGCTGAGTATAATGCAGCATATGTCGTGAGATGAAGATCCTTTATAACAACAGCCTTTTAGATCCCGCACAATCGACGGTGCCAAAAGAAACCGCCGGAATGTGCTAATGGTGAAGGCCATGGCACTTATACCCTCTGGCATGGCTGCCATGAGGCAGACATGGGCTAGCACCTATTTTTCTACTGTCGGAGGAGAGTGAAGGTCGAGAGATACGTGCTAGACAGGGTCTAAGCGAATTGATATGCTAATCGGATCGCCCTCGTGCTCAGATAAATGCAGAGGGGGGTGATCTGTCATTGAGATTTAATGTCGCGCTGCGGAGAACCTGATAGGCCACGGTTTGTGATACAGACTTGGACAGGCGACCCGGTGGCGAGAAATCCAATGAAAAGGCAGAACGTGAATGGTTCAATCATGCACAAAAGATGCCCGTGTGATGTCGAAAATTACATGGGGCGGAAATGATCATGGGAAGTATTAAACCTCGTTATGGGCGCCAACTAAACGCGGTCTTTATCCGGTTTTTGTCCGGTATCGGGTAAATTGGGCTGTTTCTGAAGGCAAGAAGAACGCTTTAACGCAGCGTTTTCAAAATTACCCCTGGCAAACTATTAGCAATTTTAATACATACTGTAAAAATGGGTGACTTAATTTGCTTTTAGTCTAGGTTCCAACGTAGACAATGTGGATCACACTCAAATGTGAAGGGGTTCTCGGTTCGACAACGCAGTGTAAGCATTTTCTCCTGCATGAATACCAGAATGGGTGCTAACTAAACTTGGTCTTCATCCATGTTTTAATGTACACAACGTAATGAGGAGTTCCCCTATTTGACCCTACAGTACTAGCGCAGAAGCACTGGGGGATGCACAAGTGGGGTAGAGAAACAAGGTTAATACTATTGACAAGGGCAGCTACAAAGAGAATAACCTGCCTGTAATTGACCACCTAGGATATGTATCATGCTCAAGTGAGCAGAACCCAATTTAAGCGGTTCATGTTGATGGACCAACGCGCGAGAATCACGCGCGATCCCTATATGAAAGCGGGACTTTCTTCTTGAGCTTGGTTGGAGGCCCAGAGTTGAAGGATGGATACAGCGCACCTATGATTGGCTTGACCAAGTCGATCCCTCCCTCCTCCACTTCCAGATGAACCCATGGCAAGCTCTTGAGGCCAAATTTAAAAAAGGCGTTCGTCGACTACGCCAAACACAAGGGCAGGGTCTTGGCCTGGTCCCCCTCGAATCCATCGGGCGGGACACCTTCGAGGCGGACGTTTCCGCTAGTGTTTGGTTGCGATTCCTTCGAATCGAGGTCGTCGACTCCAAACAGATCGTCTCCGGTACCCCGTGGTCTTCACGGGGACTGGCGTTCCATTTCGGTCGAATGACTCGCAGGGTTTCCCAATGGCATTGATTCATATCGTTCGGGGATGGTTTCAACTTCGACGTTATCAGCGTGATGGGGCGCGCGGCTTAGGGCTCGGGATGCGGGAGGAGGTTCGAACTGACCGCAATTCCAGGCCCGGCGACAGAGAGTATAGAGGAAACGGAACCAAAAACGAAAAGAAAAATACGGGAGCGGGTGAAGCCCTAAAAATCGATTGGGATCAAGTCTGATAAAGCACTGGGGCAACAAGGGCAAGTCAAGGGAGACTGAATTGAGGGCGAGTGCATAACGAGTGACGGGAACACTGGTGGAGCTGGAGTAACCAGGAGTGGGACCTCCCACTTGGACACAGCGACCGGTTGCTTCCTCGTGGGTGTGGACGGCGGAGCCAGAGAAAGTGAAAATCATGGCGAAAAGGAGGCCCAGTCCTAGAGACGCCGGCACTTCATTGTGCCGGGGGGAGGTCACTTCAAGTTAGTGTGGCAAATTAGTCAGAATCTCAGATACGCCAATCACACCACAGAATTCAGGCCAGCAACAAATGAATGGTGAGAACTTGAATGGCTATATATTGCGATAGCCTTCTCCAACACTAGACTGTCGAGGACAAGTCGGTTTTGGCTTCGACAGAGCATTTCATGAGTGAGCAGAGACTTTCGAAGTCCACCTTTCTGGCACGGTCATGAAACAAGTTTCCCCGTTCAAGTGAGCACATCTGAGTCCTTGCTTCCAAGGCGACTAGCGGCAGGTTATTCCTCATGTTCCTGGCACCTTGAGGGCATGGCGCAACGAACAAATGACTCCCTGAGACCTGATGGACGCTTGTCACCTGATTCGGTATGCTTCGTGGTTTACAGCATCTCAAAGCAGCACTTGTGATGTCAGTGAACTGGTGTCACGATTGGGTGTCCGAGAATGGATTGTGGGAGCTGTCTACCAGCTTTCGTGGTCCACTGTAATATCCGATTGCTGGTTCCCCCAGCGTTTCCAGAAACAAGCGCTTTGGTCACTGTTTATTTACTATTTGCAATTATCTCTGTACCTTAATCACTGCGCTGGAGGTCATCGCAATCTACGCCTTTGAATCGCTGATCCTCCGACACCTGAGTCAAGCTGCTTAGGAAATGTGAGCTGGTGTCGGTCTTAGTAACCTCCCGTAATGCCATGGTCGCATATGCAGCAGTCCCCAGGATGAGCCGAATCTGAAGGGCGAGGAATCGACCGTCAAGAACAGGTGCAGGGGGGTCGTAGCCTAGCAATTGACCTTCGTCTGACTGCGCCAACAGAACATCCGAATCTGTGTATCGCAGGACGGACCATGACAATTCCTTTGGCAGATGTAGGGTATGGCAATAGGAGCCACTAAATGTGTAGTCCCTGTAATCACGTGACTGAAAATTAGTGCACCGCCAACAAATATCTATCTCACTTTTGACGCCGTTGGAAGTTGTCCGGATCTAGGCGTAGGCCGTCTCTAAGGAGGTACTCTCTGTACTTCTCACCCAATGCGCCCCCAGGGAATGCAACATCGTTGCCTGGTAGTGGCATGACAATATCGAACATTGAGTACTTGTCAACGTCGTCTTCAGTAAGAACTGTCATGCGTGGCGCTTGCCAGGGGTTTTTTCGCGATCTTGTGCCCCGAAGAGGATTCCTCTAGAGTGACGGATATCAGTAAGACCAAGATAGTGTATGTGATGACCACGGATAAATATCAACGCCGGGTTGTATATTAGCCTCGTTATCGCAGATACCCATTTCGACCTCGGTCTGTTCTGCCTTCCCGGATTCGAGGATAAGGTCTCCTGGAACTGGTTTGTCCGCACCCCAAGTCTTGATACGCTCAGAAACAATCGCATTCCACACATACGACTGGTATGCATGAACGTACATTAACCTTAGGTTCCTTGGAATCTGTGGGCCACGATGTTTCCAGTGAGTGCTCGAACCGTCACAATGGTTAGAAGACGTGCCGTGGACAAAGCTCCAAGAGCGTTGCGCGTTTCCCCGCGCTGTTTCTTGTAGCTCTCCAGAATGCATCGTTCTGCCACCACTCTTCGGGGAAGAAGTTCAAGAGCTTTGTCAAGATCTCCATCATCGAACCATGCGCGTCGAGCCGCGAGCACATCCGGATGCCCACCGGGGCGAGGTCGAAGAATCAAAGAAACGGCGAGGTGCCAATCAGACTTGAGTAAAGCGATGCCAATGCGTTTCAGTGGAATCAACTTGTAAATTTCTGCATGTAATTGCGATGAAGATCCCGCAGTAGCCAGCAACATGCTCACCTTAATGTGATCACAAAGGCATTGCCTTTTAGCATTCCAAGCTCCAGCGCAGCCTTTCGATAGGTAAGATCCGCTATCCTTATCCCGCGCTCTCCTCTTTCGTGGATTGCATCATCGACGCTATGCCGCGTATGTACGCCATTAGCAAGTTTCCAGACATCCTCCACGGCCTTAGTCCCGCGCCATAGGGCTACACGCTGCACTGTCACCCCCCGCTTATCTTTTGTTCCAGCTGTGGAAAGGTCTTTGACCGAGACATGTAGAGTACGGGCAAGATGTTGTAACGCATCCTGGGTATCTCGATTTGTCTTTTGAAGTGTGAAATGTATGTAGGGAGGGTATGTACCCCGCGGGGCGCGAGAGGTACGGGACCCTCCTGTATTTGCTTGCGTTAGCGATATTCGACACAGGAATGGTTAGTTACCTCCTCTTCCAGCACCCCCTCCGTTTCCTCGCCTCGCCCAACGGACAACGATTCGCGACCCATCGTTAATGTTTGGAGTCTTTGAAGCGATAGGCTATGATACAGGACGTCGGCAAGACTCGATCAAGGAGTTGGGAGAATACGCACCTCAGATAATACTTTTCGATGGTCCTCACGCACGGGCTTCCCACCGCGTCCTCCTCGTCGTCCCCGCCCTCTGCTCCCTCTATCTCTTCCTCGTTTGCTACTTTCTTCTTCTCTTCATCCTCTTTTTTCAATTCTGCGCCTTCCTTGACAGAAGATGCATCGGAAACACCGCTCTCACCGGCCTTGGCAGTCAGGCGGCCAGCCCAACCAGCATCACTCACGAACGGAGGGTTGGGACCCTCAAGAAACATCTTCTTGACATCTTCTATTTTCTCTGTGGACAAGAACGGAGCGAGGCGAGTCGTAAATGAGTCCGGCCATGGCACTTTGGGAACGCCAGAGGCCTGCTTAGTACTGTCACTACAAGTTGTATCGAGAGCTCCGACAGACGCGTCGGTATCAAGCTCGGCCTGCGCATTTTCCGGAGTCTCAGGGAGTTCGCCTGAAGGAACGTCCGTATTAGCATCGAATGGCGTTTCCCCCACTGGCACGCCCTTTGCCTTTTTTGCAGGAGGCTCAGGTTGTGAGGCAGGCATTCCTAGAGATTTAATGTGGACGACATTATAATCCTGATCAACTTCATATACTAAGAAGTCGGTGAACCTTCAGATAGTCAATAGCATTCTACGCGTACGAAGGAGGTCGATGGCGCACCTCTGTTTGATAATGCCAGCTATTTTTGGGACGTCCTTCGCAATGTATTCCGAGATACCGACGTCGGCCTCCATGAGACGAATAATCGCGCCATTTTCATCCTGAAGATGAAGAGGCGGTGACGTTCCGAGCAGAGAATGGCTTGGGGTCAGGATGGTTTCCTTAACGATTGTCGGGGCGCTGGTGGTGGGCGCTACTGCAGGTGAATCAGAAGAGGAACCTTGAATATTCAGCTCTTCCGAGTCTGTGGTATCACCAATTTTGAACCTTTTAGACGGGGATGCCTCCGCGGTGCTATCCAAGGGCTCGCGCTGGTGCTCGCGGAGCGAAACCGGGTGCATTTGTTATCAGTGAATGAGGTATGAGAGTACCCACGTCCGAGTCGGGCCGTGTTTTTGAGCAGGGATGTTACGCCGACCGCGCCAAAAATCACACAAATCCTGCTGCGAAGGCACTCCTCGAAACCATAGAGAGAAAGCAGTCGAACCTATGCGTTAGCGTCGATGTAACGTCATCTAATGACTTTTTGTCCATCGTTGATACGGTCGGCGATCCATGTCTCGCTTATCAAGGCAAGTCTCTGTCGACACCGTTGCAGTCCTGTGAACGAAAAGAAAAATCTGACAATCTTGAAGCCAGACCCATATCAACATCATTGAGGACTTTGGGCCGACGCTCATCCCTCGTCTACAAGAGCTCCAGCGCCAAGCACGACTTTTTAATATTCGAAGATCGCAAGTTTGCAGACATTGGTAAGTCATGAACACTTATCGCACCTCGTGTCACGAGCTGAAAAGTAGCTGCGTTCCTTCCAAAGGCAATACCGTCGCTTTGCAGTACTCCTCTAGAGTGCATAAAATCGCGACATGGTTACACATCACCAACGCACATCCCGTGCCTGGCCCATCCATAATCAAAGGATTGGCGACAGTCAGCCCCTCACTGGGTCGCGGCCTTCTCATTCTCGCCGATATGTCAACAGCAGGAGCTCGTGGCACATATACCGAGGATGCGGTGCGAATGGCACGCGACGCGCGCGACTTTGTTATCGGGTTCATTGCTCAGAATCGCATGGAAGGTGTTGGCCTTGCTGAGGGCGCGCAGAGGAACTCTGCTGAAGACTTTGAGTATGTGAGTGAGAACATGCGCGATACAGATACTGACGGCGTGTAGGATGTTACCTGAGTCTACCATTCAATAAGGCGCGGAAAGCGAGGGAGCGGAATGGTGACTAAGTTTGCAGTACGTTGTGAGAGGGTGGATTCTGCTTTCGCCTTTTGGCGGGAGGACCAGTAATCGTAGAGGTCGTTACAGGTGAATCTTTACGCGCAGCTTTACGCGTAGCTTCACGTGGCTGCATTAGAGCAACAAGAAGTAAGTAAACCCTAACCTTGTTCTTCAACCTGCTATGGCTTCTCCTAATGCTCGTGCACGGTATGTTGTCTATTTCCAGCATTAATGTCCCGTATAAGTCGTATGCACAAACTATATATATCCAATCACTATCGCTTTACTTCCTCTTCTCCAGACATTTTCTAGGAAATTGCTGACCTCAACAACCCCATTAATGTATGCACTTGCTAAAGTTGCTATAATCGCTCCACACTCAGGATGGCATGCAATCAATGGAGCGCCCATACAAGGGAGGCACGTTCTACTTCAAGCTCTCACTTCCAGAGGACTTTACATTCAAACCGCCAACTGTATGACCCATCTCGCGCAGCTGCGTGATCGTTTGGATGCTTATATCGACAGACATATCCTAGATAACATTCATCACCAAGATCTACCATCCGGGAATCAATGAGGAAGGTAGCATTGCGTACCTGTTTTGCGAGATCAGGTACGGCTCTTCACAGTTGGCTATCAGCCTGTACTTGAACAGAAGAACTCCGTAGTGGAAGCTATCCATCAATCTTGCCACGGGTGAGCAGCCCGACGCTGCGCAACAGCTACTTTGTTGTTTATAATCCTTGTCACAGTGCTTTCTGTCATTCAGGAAAAGGTGAACAATCCGAGTGCAGATGATCCGTTTGAACCTGAGATAGCAGCTGTAAGTGGACTAACTTGAAGAATGATTATGATTTGGACCGAATCTCTTGATTGGTTCCCCAGAAATTAAAGAACGACAAAGCCGCATTCCTTAATACAGCAAGGGAATGGACCAAGAAGTGAATTTCCCTGTGGCACCTACGTATTTTGATGTGGCTGGCGGATTGACCGACCTGGGTGGGTTTGACAAGTACGCTTGAGTTGCTGGTGTTCGTCTTTGTCTTCTGTGTTGTCATCAATTTGTATATTCAAATTTTTTTTGTAAAATGGACCAATATGTAAAATGGAAATATGGAAATCAAGCCAGTGTCACATTAATTGAGTGGGCAACATGATATGGGATATAGCTGATGGGAGATCGGAGACAAGGACCCATGACTACCTTATGGCAATAATGGCAGTGGACAACAAGACGTCTATATTTACTACCTCTCACCAAGGAGTCGTGTTTTCCGGCCCAATATATGCCACGCGCTCCGAGTCCTCTATATATATGATCTAGCGCTAACTTGAACCTACGCTTCCACGGCTCGCAGATTGGTGAGCAGCTGTCGGCTACCGCGAAGTAGACATCCTCGAGATCAACGACAGCGGCTTTCTCGTTCCCTTTCAGAGCTTCACCGCTTCACCACTGATGATGTCGTCAACAAAGTGTTGTAGAACACAAACACTGGTACTTGAGAATAGCATCCCTGATGTGGCTACGCCTTCTATAATATAAGCTTTAATAGTTGATCTATGATGGCCTCCGCCAGGCTGAACTTCCTGATCGACGGAATGCACGTGGTTGAGTTGTTGTGCCTAGTACGGGATGAATCGACTCGGAGGGATGATCAACTTGGGGGTCGCAGTGGGCATGGGCATGCATGCATGGGTTGCATGCCGGAGTGGCACTGTCACTTGACCTCACCCACAGGGTCGCCAAATTACAATCGTGTGGCCTTTCACACGCATCTGCAGTAAGTCATGGCAGTGTGACCTTCTTATTGTTCACTCTCATATCGACTACATAAGGAAGCCCCTGTGGGCCGTGTGAGCGTACAGCACACAAAGTCGGAACGGAAACGGACAATATTTTTAAAGTCAGACGCTCTGTTGGGGATGGGGATATCATGCAACGTGCCAGTAGCATGTGTGTAAACGCCAGGCGACAAATTTCAGCTAGAGGTCGAAACGAAGATTCCAGTGCATTTATCCGTCCGAGGCAAAGGGTTCTTTTTCTTATTCTATCAGACGCTTGAGGTGTCACCATACGACTCGGAATTGTTGTGGCAAGGTGTTGGGAAACAAATAAAAAAACCCCACAAAAGAAAGTGCTAGTACCCTTCGTTACCCGACTTGTCGAATTGCCTAGGCAGGGTGGTAACGCTGAAAAAAAACTAAGACGCTTTCTGACCGCGCCCATCCGATTTCTGCGTACGAAAGGCTTATACGTACAGAGATAGGCGCAAGCCTGAGCCCCCCCAGGCAACATTATGCTATGAGGTTTTTGTCGTTAAAGTGACCCAACTGAACAAAAAATATATAAGTCAACGGGTCAAGTCAGCCAGGAATGAACAGTCACAAAGGGGTAGGGGATATAGAGTGCGAAGAATATTACAGCAGGTGGGGAGTCTAAGACTATACTAGTAGAGGTGGTGCCTGTGGGCTATCTAGATACCGCACCGCGAGTCGAGCCACGAGTCAAAAAGCCATGATGCATGAGGCCTGAGGTTTCCTCGGCCCTAGGTCCAAGGAAGCTGGCAATGGAATTGGCCTTAGTCCATGTGTCAGTGTCAAAACGACGAGCTTACCCCTCTACTAGCCCCAGGGGTTCTCCCATACTTCTGTCATCAATAGTTCCCAAGCCCTTTCTTCAACGAACCTAAGCGCATACCTTGCTGCTACCTCAACCGATGATCCTTCATTGAGGATCCAGCCTACAACCAGGTCAATGTCATA